>CAUYQU010023917.1:0-32883 GCA_963574635.1 Cheracebus regulus
TCTTTTCAACAAATGGCACTGGAATAATTGGACATATATATGCAAATATAAAAAATAAATACACTGAACTTACACTTTTCACCAAAACTGACTCAAAACAGATCTTCAACCTAAATGTAAACCAAAATATTTTAAAATGTCTTTTATGTAGTCTAGGTACAAGTCCTTTACCAGATATATGATTTGCAAATATGTTTTGCATGAATTTATCCAGCTATTCCAACACATTTGTAGAAAAGACAATCCTTCCTCTACTAAAGTACCTTGACAGCTTTGTCAAAATTAGTTGATTTTATACGTAAGGAACTATTTCTGGTTTCCTGATTCTACTTTATTGAACTATATTTCCATACTTATGTCGGCACCATGCTGACTTGATTGTTGTATCTTTATAGACATTTTGAATTCAGGAAGTATAAGTGGTCTAAATTCATTTTTGTTTTTTGGAGTTATTGTGACTAATTTGATTCCTTTGTGTTTTTATATAAATGTTAGCATCAGCTTGCTAATTTCTGCAAAAAATTTTAAATGAGAAAAGCCTGCTGAATTCTTGATAGAGATTGTATTGAATCTATAGATCAATTTGAGAAGAATTTGCCTTCTCAACAATACTGTCTTTGAATCCATAAACATGGACTAGCTCTCTATTCATTTAGAGCGTCTCTTATTTTTCTTAGCAATGTTTTATGATTTTCAGTGTTCAAGTTCTGTACTACTTTTGATAAAATATCCCTGATATATTATTCTTTTTGTGCTATTGTGAATAGAATTGTTTAGAACTGATAGTTTAAAGAGATGAAAATGGTGTAGTAAGATAGATGGTCTCCATGTTTCTCAATCCCTCAACAAACTCACCTTCCTTAGAGCACCCAGTTTTAATAAATGGCATTGCCATTCATGGAGTTCTCAGACCAAAACCTTAAAACCAACTTTGTTTTCTTTTTTCTCTGCTACTTCTTGTTTAACATGGCAGCAAACTCTGAGAGTTTCACCTGTTAGATTATAAAAGCCAAGAGTGGAAAGAAGGGATGATGAAGAATTAGTTACAAAGCAGTTATAATAGTTCTTTATAAAAGGGACATGGTTTGCACAGGAGGTTGGCAGTAGGGACAGAGAGAAGTGAGTAGATTTGAAATATATTTTAGAGTTTAGGACTACTGTGTTTTTATAATTGACTGAATATAAGTGAATGGGTAAATAAGAGCCATTTATTGTAAAGGTAGGAAAACTGAAAGAAGGGTGGGTATGGGAGAAATTTAGGAGGTGGAAAAGGCATATAGCTAATGTTAATAAGTTAAATATTAAGTCTATGTGCAACCCTCTAGACTCAGATTCCGGAACTCAAAGCAGTGGTCACCTTCCTCAGTCTCTCAACAGCATATTACACAGTCCATCTGCTTTCTTTCTTCATTTGGCTTCTAGGATACCACGTACTGTTGGGTTGCTTTTTCCCCTCTATCCCATTAGCGTCTTCTCCATCCACTCTGATGGATCTTCCTCCTGTTTTATGACATCTGCATATTGGACTGCCCAAGTTATTTTTTTCCTTATACTTTGTTTTTCTTTATCAGTACTTGCTCTCTGATTCATAACATGCAATCACATGGGTTTTAATTCTGTGTCTAATGTGAAAATTCCCCAGTTGAAATCTCCAGGCAGAATGTACACTTGAACTACAGAATGGTGTCGTCGAGTCCACGTGTGTGGCTACCAGCATCTTACATGTCAAATCTGAGCTCTTAGTCTCCTTCCTAGTTCTTCCCCAGCCAAGTTTGCTTTTCTTCCTGGGGCCCTCAGTAAGTGGCATCAGCATTCGGGCAGCTGCTCAGGCCAGAGCCTGGGAGGTGTGTTTCTGTGTTTTCGCCATACCTCACCCTCCAGCACATCTTGTCACTGGCAAGCTTGTCAGTGGCTCCTGCCCTTGACCATGTCTATAACGCACTTCCTCATATTCAGCCCCTGATGAAGTTGACAAGATTTTATGTGTTAATAATTTCAAAATGTAAATTGTATTACACTGCTTCGCATCATATCCACCACGGCTCCGCTAGTCCAGGCCTGTTATTTCTGTCCTAGTTGCACTTCACCACTCTTGTTTCTTTGAAATATATTTAGCATAGACCAATCACAGTGATGTTGAAACATGTGCCAGATGAGAAGCCGCCTCCTGGACTGAAGATGAGGGGCTGCATGGACTCTCTGGTGTGTTCTCACTTTGCTCCCCTTCTTCAGACACCTGCAGGTGCACTCTGCTCCTACCACACAGCAGCGTAACAGCCTGATGGTAGACCCGGCCATAGGAGATATTTGTTGTTGAGAAAATTACTGAATATTATTAATACAGCTGTAAGCAATGTTAACTCATTTTTATATGATAGCACATTTATTAAAAGCCAGAAATTAGAAGGCGAGGAAAGAAGAGGTGGTTAGAGAAAGAGTTAGTAAAGCGGTAATATCTAGCAAGAAGGCTACAGGGGAAAATACAGAAATGCTACCAAGAACAAACACGGTAACTCGAAACACATTTGCCTAATCCTTATCATTTTACTCTGCTTTATATTCTTCACAGATGTTTAAAAAGAATATCAAAATTATCCTTCACAGCCACCATTTTTAAAAAGACAAAAGTAGCAGAAAGAGAGATACCAACTCATACAAAATAAATAAAACAAAAGTCTTCATGTTTCTCCACATTTATTCATCTTTATGGATTCAGTGTCAAATATACTGGCAGACAAACAGTCGATGTTACAGATGTACTGGCCAAATGAATGAATGATGAAAGAATAATAAATGACTGTAAAGTGTTTTCTTAGACATAGTCCTATAAATATTTATAATGACATCCCTTTATTTCCTCTTCCAATCATCGTAATAGTCACCCTTTCTAAAAGTGTGCACCCAAACACAAATGCATACACCTTACATTTCTAGGCTAAAAACATTTGGCTTCCTGTTACACAATTCCCAATATGATTACCATGTTTAAAACTACCTTTTGTCTATGCATGTCTGTAATCTGCTTTTAAATATAGTAACCAGAAATCAGAAGGTAACCAAATCTTTTAAATATGGTAACCAGAACTAAACATGGATTTCTAGACATAGACTACCCAAGTGCCACTATATTTCTGTGTATATTGAACACTAATAGTCTAAACTGTAGTCATTTTCAGAAGGAAGAAACACAGCCAATCACACCCCTGGCTCATATTGAGCTTGTTGTGAACAAATAAACTTCTTTGTCTTATTCACAGAGAATATCGCTAATCTAGGCTTTTAATTTATTTTATCCTCTGTATATTTCATGTCGCTCAGTTTTTTCCATTTCTTTTGTTAGAAACAAGGTCCGCTTACGTTGCCCATGCTGGGTGCTGTGGCTATTCACAGGCGTAATCATACCCCACTGCAGTCTCCAACTCATGGCCTCAAGCTGTCCTCTGGCCTCAGCCTCCAGAGTAGCTGACAGGTATGTGCCAGCTAGGTGTGTGCCCCACACCCAGCTCCCTTCTCACTGTTTTAGTCTCATGTTTTCAGCCTATTAAACTTCTGGAATTATAATTTTGCTACTAGATGTACAGTTAGCCATGCCTCTTTGATTTAAATGATTTGTAAACTTGATACTTTCTATAACCTCAGGTTATTGATCTAAAAAAGTATGCACTGGGTCAAGGCCATGGACAAAAGCTCAGAAGAAAGCAGATATCCTCTTTCCACCTGATAATGAATGAATAATCAATCCTTTTTATTCTACAAGCCACAAAAAGACCTTGCTATTGAAACTTTTCAATCTTCTTATCAAAAAGATCTTGATAACAACCTGAAGTCATGTCATAGTTACCAATTAGTAGAATTGCCCTGCTTAAAAAGGAAACTATCTTTTGATAAAATTTCTCATGCAACTCATGCTAATCACTATTATTACATTTACTATTATTTTATTTTCATTTGCCAATTATTAATGGATCACATCTTTGATGATTTGCTCTAGAATTTCATCAAAGTTAGACCTATATTTTACTTTTTTCTTTACAAATAATTTACAATTGTTCTAATTTTATATAGTATGATTTCTATAGGAGAGCATATATGTGTATATACACTCCTTTGTAACTGGAAGATAGGATTATATCATCTAATCCAATCTCATTTTTAAAATGAACAAATGCAGCCATAGAGTGATATATTTATGTCAGTTTAAAACTAATTATGAATTTCATTTAGTGAGGTCCTTCACCATCTACCAAGGACAGTCCTAATTTACTTATAGAAGTTAACTTCCAAGTCGAAGATACCCTCGGAGTTTCTGAATATGACTTTCCATCATTATGATGTTGAGCATATTTTAAAACTACAGTCGAGGGACTTTGTGACTGGCCTGAATCCATCTATTCCAAATAACTTACATTAGTAAGAATTATCATTAGATGATGAAGAGATGAACTGGATACAACCACTGCCTTAAGTATCATACATGAGACTGTTGACCTTGCATCTAATTACTGAAGGACACACCATAAAAAGAAAGGTTTCAGTGACATAAGCTGCAAGGGCGACCCAAAGTTACTGATGTTTCTGTGATATAAACTTGCTATAGAAAATTTAATGTTTTATCTGGAAATAATTTGAATTCTGCAGAGCTTGTTTGCAGAGGTTTTAAATCAGCATTAACTGTATCATCTTTTTAACAATCAAAATTAAAAACCTATGGCAATTTATTTTTGCCATTCTCAAATAAATTACATTTCTATCTGCTACACAGATACAGCATATTAACGTGATTTATTTAAAAAGATGAAAATAAGACATGAATAAATAAAGCCAAAAAGACACAACCCTTAAAATGCTAATTCACTTCTCTTCATTTATGTCTGAAAGTATAGTCCCCTTTGCAAATACCAAGCTCTGTGTTATTGGGCCAGGTCTACTGAAGCAAAGTGTAGCAGAAGATTGCTGCAGTGGAAGAGTGAGCTTTTCTTTCATTTTGAATCAATCCAGACAGCTGTTGCTGGTCACTTTATGAAACACTGCAGGCTTCCTCTTTGCTGTGGTTATATGAAACTGGTTTGAAAACTTCAGCTAAAAAATAACAGGACAGCGGCATCCTGGTTGACAGAAAAGTAGACTCTTAGTGCCTTACAAGCAAAAGATGGCCGGATTACAAACCTGTTATCCCAGCACTTGGGGAGGTTGAGGCACTTGGATCACTTGAGGTCAGGAGCTCCAGACCAGCCTGACCAACATGATGAAACCCCGTCTCTACTAAGAAGACAAAAATTAGCTGCACATGGTGGCGTGTGCCTGTAATCTCAGCTACTCAGGAGGCTGAGGCAGGAGAATTGCTTGAACTCGGGAGGTGGGAATTGCAGTGAGCCGAGATCGCACCGTTGCACTCCAACCTGGGCAACGAGAGCAAAACTCCATCTCAAAACAAACAAAACAGAGTAAGAGACTAACACATAATTTTAAGATTAATAATTACATTCACATCTACAATAATGGCAATTATTTATTGAATATTACCTATATGCCAGGTCATTATTTAAAAAAATTTAAAATTTCACAATCAATAAGTGAATGCATTATTATAAATAATTCTTTCAATACACAGCAAATAAAATTCAACCTTGATAAATCTGTTCCTCCAGTCCACCACTCATATGCCTGCTCCTCAGAATTATCATTGTTGCTCTTCATTTACATATTATACATATGATTTTACATATGTTCTATAAATATGTTTTATATACTATATGTTTTTGTGTATACATTATATATTATATACTATTTTTTATTGTGGGCTTGAAAATATATATATGGGACCAATTTTTTATGTATTATGTATCTTTTATGTATCTTCAATTTAAAAAATAGAAAAGTATGACTGAAAATTCCTTGGCAATGTGTACAGATATGCCTCGTTGCGTTGAACCGTGAAGTACTATTTATCTTATAGAATTGATGGGCATTTAGAGGTTGTCCTACTTCTTCAGTGATAAACAATATTCTTTAGAGTATTTCTCTAGTGCAGACTCAAATATTGGAACTGTTACATCAAACAGTATGTACATTTTGCATTTTATAATATTCTGCCACATTGACCCCCCAAAAGAATGCATGAGTTTATATTAACCAACACTGGTATGAATGACCGCCTCCCTGTCAGTAGGTTGACTATGGTGTTGTCCAATTCAATGCCATAGTTATTCCATAATTTTTCTAATCTGATGCATGCAAGTTGGTATCTTATTGGTATGTTAATTTGCATTTCTTTGAATATCATTGTGGTTGAGGATTGTTTTTTTGGGGGGGTTTCCATTTATTGGCCATTCATGTTTCTTTTATGAGTTACCTCTCTTTATCTTTTGGTCATTTGTAAGTTTTATTGTTTATACTTCTAAAACTACTTTTAGGTGTTTTTCACATAGTCAACTATTCTAGGTGTTTTTTGTTGTATACAATAACACCCAATGGTAGCTGAGTCCTGATACTGTGCTAAGTACTTTGTATGGATGACTGTATTTCATTCTTTCAGTACAGCAAGCTGGCACATCTGTTCTCATTTTACAAATAAGCAAATTGAGACACAGAGAGCTGAAAGACTGGGGTGCATGCGTGTGTATGTGCAGCTTTCTAGTTTCACGTGGAGGTCTCTCTCACTAGAGTGGCTATTAACTTTAGCCCTGCCCTAATGAGGTTCCGGGGCATTTGGTCACAGATGTTACAGTATGCCTTTTACTAACTACTTTGTTCTGGCAGACAGCCTACTGCCTAAACGTCCAACCTGTGACCAGGCATCCCTTTCACAAAGAACTTGTCTATACCGGCAGGCACCCTGCGGCTCTTGCCTGACCTGTGCGCAGTTCATTCCACCAGGATAGCTGATCTCTAGGAAGGTCTTGACGGAGAAAAAAGTTAGGCTCAGGTGAGTGGGTCAGGTGACATACAGTGGAGCCAGCACAGGGACGTGCAGATCACTCACAGACCCCGAGGCACAAGGGTTCACGCACTGCAGGGCCAGCAGGAAGCGGCAGCTGTCAGGGGCACACGCTCAGGCAGAAGGTGTGGCTCACCGAGAGAGGGACTCACGGCTGTGTCTTTATCGGGGTCCATGAGTGTTTTCCACGAGGCCTTCCCCGTGCAGGTGGACGAGCGGCTGTAAAGAAACCATGGCCAAGGGCGGAGCTTTGTTACAGGTTCTGGTGCTGACCACGAGGCTTCACCACCGCCAGCAGCCGTGGGCTGGGCTGGGATTTGCCTCAGTGAGATGAAGAGGAAGCAGGCTGTATTGCAACTACTCACATGCGAGGGGAGTTTAACCAGGCCAAAGGTGAGGGGTATGGCCGACTTTCAGAAAATATATCAAAGGCCGGGTGAGGTGGCTCACGCCTGTAATTCCAGAACTTTGGAAGACCAAGGTTGGTGGATCACCTGAGGTCAGGAGTTCGAGACCAGTGTGACCAACATGGTGAAACTCCCTCTGTACTATTTTTAAAAAATGTGAAAATTAGCTGGGTGTGGTGATTCATGCCTGTAGTCCCAGCTACTCAGGAGGCTGCGGCAGGAGAATCGCTTGAACCAGGAGGTGGAGGTTGCAGTGAGCCAAGATGGTGTCATTGTACCCCAGCCTGGGCAATAAGAAAGTCCATCTCGGGAAAACACATGCTCGTGTGCGCACACACACACACACACACACACACACAGAGAGAGAGAGAGAGAGAGAGAGAGATTTATATTATGTCTGGCTGTCTGGCTTAGGAATGGATGCCAAAGCAGCAGCTCTATTAAATACATTTAAGACAGTGACCTTGCCCAAGGTCACAGTTGGTAGCAGAACTGGACACAAAGACATACAAACTGCTTTCTTCACCAACATGTGGCATTGCCTTTCTATGGTTTCTGAATGGAAGAGTTTCTCCTGGTCTGTCTCCTGCCTTCTATTTATATTACCTTTTTTTTTATTATTATACAGAAGGTTACATTTCATGTACCCAAACTTGTCTGTCTTTCCCTTTATTGTTTTTTCCCAGTTATTGCTTACAAGGGCTTCCATATTCTGAAAATTGTTCTATATTTTTTCAATAATATTATGGTTTTACTCTATCTGGAATATATGACATGTGAGCTGTAAAGTTATTTTTACACCACGAATTGATAATCAGATTTTCAAACTCTATTTTCATCGCATTTTTCCATCTATCCTTTTCCCACTGTTTTGAATGATTTGCCTTTATCATTCTGCACATGAGTTATACACATGGGTCAGTTTATATTTCCTATTGTGTTTCACTGATTGATTTTTCCTTTCTTATACCAAATCCACACTTACAAAAGTAATGGAGATTAGCTGAATTATTGCAACTTTATGACATGTTTTTAAGGACTAGTTCTGTAGCTTTACCTCTCAGTCTTGTTCTTTTTAAAAATTTCTTTGTCTATGTTTTAAAATTCACTCTCCCAGATAAAGCTTTGAATTGTAGTGTTTCTTGGAAACCCGCTTATCTTTAAAAATTGGACAGAATTTATTAATCTAGGAATTAAAAACATTTTTATTATATGCAACCCTCTTAACCCAGCATAGGGTGTACGTCTGTTTGCACCTTCTTTTTTGTTCTTAAATTTAATTTTATGGTTTTCTTTATATAGGACTCACACTCTTCTAATTAGGTACGTTCCCATTTAGATATGTGTGTTGCTAGTGTAATTGAATATTTTTAGTTATATTTTCAAGTAGGCTAGTGCTGATGTTACTGATTTTGTCCTGCTTTTATTTTATGTTGTGAGCTGGCTAAAGTGACTTATCAGTTTGTGAGCTGATTTTTTTTGACTTTTCTAAGTAGAACTTCTTTTTTCATTGTTTCCAGTAATTCTATCACTCATGTCTATCTTGTGTATTTTTGGCAGGACTTCCAATACAGTTTTGCATAATATCAGTGATAGAGAGCATTTGTGTCTTATTGCTGGAGTATTTAACAAGCAGGCTTCTTATGCTTTCTGCCAAGCATCTGCTGCAGATTAAATATTGTTGGTACCTACCCTTTGTCAAGAAGTCATCCTCCGCCCCTTGGTTGCTAAGTAGTTGTTCTATTCATTTGTCAGTTTGTATTTAGAAAAGTGGATGGATTTCATTAAGTTAATTCTTTAGTATCATTTTTATCTCTAAGACTCACAGAAATGACCCCAGGCTAGAGGGTGACATGAGCTTCAGTGGGAAAAGCAGAGGGACAGAGCGAGCATCACAAACACTAGAGAGGGTGGGGAGCTCTACTAACCGAGGAGAGCCAAGGAGAGAACAGTGTACTTTGCCCTTTTTTCCTGATGTTTCCCTCCACAAAGTGACAGAAGCCAGTTCTAAGGTGACTGGCTTCTTACAACCAAAACCCCATAGCAGTTAAAGACAAAGTCTCCATGACTGTGTCCTAAGCTAAAGTGACAGAATGTGGGCAGATCTGAGTAGAATGAAAAGAATGATTCGTCTGATTGCTCCTTGTGAATCAGGTGTGTCCCAACTCTGGCATTTCTGGCCCTTGCTATTTGTTTAAACTAAAGAGATGAACTGTTGTAAATTATATTGGCCAGATTCCATTCCTGGCCAATTTGGCAGCTGTCACATAGACACAAATGCAAGATTGGGTGGCAATATATGATTATCTAAAATTCAAATCAAATTCACTGATTTTAATAACATATTTCTGCTTTATGATTTCTACAACAACTATTTATCTTGCTTGATATGGTTGTAGAATACCTTTCTAATAATTTGGTTGTGGCTATCATTTAGAGGCAAAATATTATTTCTTTTAGAAGAAACAGAAAATTATGTTTAATAATTAAAATCAAAGCTATCCACATAAAAGCAAAATTTCTAATGACTACAGAAAAATTTTCTTGCTGTTTTAGTTACCATTCTTTCACAGTAAAATTGAATACAGTGCGGCCATAAAAACAAACAGTGGTTACCGCTGGGGACATGTTTAGGATATAACACTAGGCATATAATGAAAGACACAAACTTGAATATACTCTATGAGGACCATTATATAAAATAATATATAAAGTATTATAAAATGTTAAAGCATTAATATCTTAAAAAATATTTTAGTTTTTCTCACAGCAGAAAAATTCTTACACATTGAAAATCATTTTTTGGAAGACAATTTATTGTGAAAGGTTATTTAACTCAAAGCATTTGAAAACTTGTCGGTTGTGTAGAAATAGTATTTGTTGGAGTTTGAAGACACAGAGGTTATTTGCTTTTTAAAATATGTTTAATTCTGTGTGTCTTTCGACAGCGGCATGGTGGTATTGGAAGCAGGGCTCTGTGGACTCAGCAGGAAGCCGTCCCAGTGCTGTAAGGTGATGTTTGTTATCCTAGAGTCACGCATTCTCTGATGGCTGGGATCCTATTTTATTCATTTCTATATTTCTAAAACTTGCACAGTTATTCACAGAGGAAGTATCAATAAATATATGAATTAATAAATGCACAAATAAATTAGATATTTATATAGGGTCCTATTTTTAATTTTTCTGTTATCTTTTCTACGTCTTAGTTCAGGCTATGTGATACAAGGCACATCTAATTAATTTACAGTGTTAAAGGCCATTTATAGATATAGATGTAGATATAGACACATTCATATATATATCCCTTTAGGCATCTCAGGGTGTAGGATAATTATTAGTTAGAAAATCACGGTAACTTTATTGCCTAACTTAGCGCCCAGCCTTCTTCTCTCTCCTTATCACAGTCCTTGGCTAATGTCCCATGAAGCTATTTCTCCTATTCTCATCTCATGATTTGATAGTAAATTTATCTTTAGGGTGATCATCTTCCTCTTATTTCAGTAAAAACATGAAGCGCAGTATGAAACACCAGTTATATAGCTTCTATGAAAAGCCAACTTGAGCAATTTAGAGAAAACGTCAACTTCATGATTGTGAATATCCGAAGGTTCTGTCTGCTCTGGTTTTGTCTTTTGATTAATTGTCTGACACATTTTTACTTCACATTTGCTTTTTATTACCTTAGAAAATGACATTAGAAGGGAGAAGATCACTCTTGGGGTCTGGAGCTTAGAACAGTGGGAACATCAAAGGTTTCCCATGCATCATTTCATCTGATCTTCATGTTGTGAGGGGTCTGTATTACTGTTTCCATTGACCACGAAACCAAAGAGCAAGGGAAGTGACTCACGTTCATATGTTAAATGCATAAGTTGGATCTGAATCCGGATCTTTCTGATTGCAAAGGTTTGGGAATCAATAAAGCCAATCTGGTTCCCAGTCTGCGTAGGACTGGGCAACTGTTCATTCCCTGGATGTCAGCTTCCTCATCCAGAAAGTAAAATGTCTGCCGGAGACGATCCCTCCAGGTTCCCTGTGTCTCCACCATCATCCCACGACTGTAATTTCTACTGATATTATCCATGGGATTTATTCATTTTGAATCTTAGACTTTGCAAAATGATAGGCTTATTTTCAGATCCTTTCAACACCGGGAGTCTCATGCAATTCATCAGCTGAGAGAAGGCCCAGTCATTCACTGCAGCCTGTGCTTTAGGGGGGTGCACAGCACTGTGTCCTGAAACAAAGCTTCCTGAGGGCTTAGTGAGCTCTGTACTGTGGTAGGCGCGATGTCTGGCGCAAGAACAAGCCTGTATTCAGAGATTTGGGAAGGCCGGCTCTTTGCCCTTTCCAAGACATTTCTTTCAAGTACATGGAGATGAATGAAGCAGATTGATCAAAGTGCTATCCTTAAAACTCTTTGTAGTATGATTGCTGCAAACTATTCTTGTGGGAGCATTCAGGGCCAGGTTTCTGTCATCTATATTTTATAACATCCATGCGTTGAGGATTCTTTGTAATTCTCACTTTTATGTATATTACAGGCAGCTAAAGCGGGAGAAATATAAGCCTATTACAATTTGGAGGGAGACCTTTAAAGGACATTTTTTTTCAAGTGCAAAGGCATTGTTGCATTAGGTATAGAATTAACAGTATAATTAGAGTAAATCAAAATGCCCCTGCATTAGTTTCATTTTAAGAAAATGTTAATTGCATGCTGTTTTATAGGCTGTCTATATGATGGACTTCCTTAATTAGATTATCAGTTTTGGTTAGAAAGTCCAGTTTCAGGATAATTAAAACACTGGATAATTAAGCATATTTCCTAAAACTTATACTCTGAAAATATTCTTGTAACTGTCTCGCCATGTCTTACCTCCTTTAATGAACATTATGATTTTTACCTTTTCTATTCTTCATGAAAGAACAGTATTGGGGATTGCTCCTGATGGGTTCCTGTTATAAGAACAGATTTTAATTGGGATAATCCTTCTCTTGGTGTACTGGATGAGCTGCATCCCTCAAAGAGAGAGGCTGGCAGTTATCATTTGAAGTCCCGCCTCTGTCTGCAGGTTTCGGCAACTGGAGCCCCTACCTGTGCCCAGAAATAAAGAATAATTTAATTGTTGGCATATTTCTGGTACATGTCTGGGAGCTTATGGATATTGTAAAGTAATACCCTGGATGTATGGTTTGATATAAGTTCCTATGAACTGCAGCAAAGGCTTATTTCTTTTCGGAAAGAAGGAGATAGAAAACAAAAAGAGGAAAAACATGAAGCAAGTGACTCTGAAACACAGAGATACTTAGATTCCAAGAGAGGATGACAAAGAAAAGGAACAAGTAGGATTATGGAACTTGTGAACTCAAATGAGACAGGAAAGTGTGGCAATGCATTCCACAGAGGAGAGGAGGGGTAAGGGAATTTTTCTGGGAGGAAAAATGATCATCAAGATGGTTAATGGATTGCAGAAAATGCAGCTTTCTCATAACTTATCAAAGCCTCAGAAGCATTCCCTCCTCATACAGTTGGCTTTAATTTCCTTGGGGCCCAGCAGAAACAGGATCAGCCATGCCTGAAACCCTGAGCTTCCTGGCACTGGTGGAATGGCCTCCTACGGGTCCCCAGCACAGCCTCCTTCTAAAGGGGTGATGGTGTAATGCAACACAGCGATCTCCACATTGCAGCTCTGATTCAGGATGAGTTACCTCACCCTACAGAGTCAGTTTCCTCACTGGAAAAAGGAGATAGTAATACAGAGTATTAGCATAGATAATAATACATAGTATTAGAATAGCAGCAGGAACAAGTAACATAAATTAAGATAATATTAATATGTGGAAACCTCCTGAGCATGCTGGAGACTCAATACATTCTTCTCCCTCACGACTTTTTCTTTTTACTAACAACGGTACCTCTGTCCACTTGCCAGGCGACATTGGCGCTTTCTTCCTTCAGGCACTGGTTTTGTGTTAGCTTTCCCGGCCCCTAGACTCAGACTTCTCAGTGTTGTCTTTTCTTGAATATAAAGAATCCCTGGCCTCACAAACACTCTCCTTTTTGCAAGTACAGTAAAATATTCCAACTTCCTTTACTGTTCTGTGACTTACACACTGTCGTCACTTTCTATATCTTAAACTCCACAAGACATAAGTATAAGTTTATATAGTTAATGTTCGTTTGAATTTCTCACATATTTACCAGTCTTGTCATTTTTTATTCCCTTCTGTATTCACAACTTTCTAACCAGGATCATTTTCCTTTTGCCAGGAAAATGTATTTAGTGACACGCTCTGTTCTGTGTGGCTGAAAATGTCTTTATTTTGCCTTCATTCCCATAGGAAGATTGTTGCTGGAAATGAATTTCTGAGCTTCCTCTCAGCATTTTGAAAATATGATTCTACAATTTTCCAACTTCCACTGTTTCTGTTGAAAAATGTGTTTTCAGTTTACACAGCAGGTTACATGCCTGTTATCTCTGCTTGCCTTTAAAATTTCCATGTATTTGATGTTCAACAAAATGGACTGAAATATATATCGTTTATTTTGTTTGATATTTCTTGGAATTCCAGTATCTTTGACTTGATGTCTTTCATCATTTATGAATAATTTTCAGCCACCTACTCTTCAAAGATTGCCTTTGTTTCCTTCTCCCTTCTTAAACAACAATCTTACCTTTTCCTTCATTCATATGTAGCACTACAAAGACTTTATATTTACTGCCTCCACTCCTAGGGTTGCCATAACAAAATACCATAGCTTGGGTAGCTTATAAAAGAAAATTTTTCTTACAGTTCTGGGGCTAGGAAGTCCCACGATCTGGGTGCCTGCAAATTTGGTTCTTGGTAAGGGACCTCTTCCTGGCTTGCCGATGACAGCCTCCTATTTGTCTTTTAAAGACACTAATCTAATTAAGTCCCAGTTGACTTGTTGTTGTTGTTGTTGCATTTGCTTTTGAGAACTTGCTCATAAATTCTTTACCTAGGCCCATGTCCAGAAGAATGTTTCATAGATTTTCTTCTAGGATGTTTATAGGTTTTGGTTTTGCACTTAGGTCTTTAATCTGTTAATGTTGAGTTGATTTTTGTGTATGGTGTGAGGTATGGATCCAGCTCCATTCTTCTGCATGCAGCTCTCCAATTTTCCCAGCGCCATGTATTGAATAGGGTGGCCTTTCTCCAGTGTATATTTTTGTTGATTTTGTCAAGGATCAGTTGTTTGTAGGTATGTGGCTTTATCTGCAGGTTCTCTATGCTGTTCCATTGTTCTTTGTGTCTATTTTTATACCAGTACCATGCTGTTTTAGTTTCTGTAGTTGTAGTATAATTTGAAGTCAGATGATGTGATGTCTCTAGCTGTGTTCTTCCTGCTTAGAACTTCTTTGGCTATTTGGGCTCTTTTTTGGTTCCATATGAATTTTAGGATTGTTTTTTCTAATTCTGAAAAATGATGTTGGTAATTTGATAGGAATTGTGTTGAATCTGTAGATCGCTTTAGGCAGTATGGTCATTTCAATGATATTGATTCTTTCAATCCATGAGCATGGAATATTTTTCCATTGTCTGTGTCATCCATGATTCCTTTCATGAGTATTTTGTATTTGCTTCTGCACAGCAAAAGAAATAATCAATAAACAGACAATCTACTGAATGGTAAAAAATATTTGCGAGCTATATATCTGAAAAAGGGCTAATATCCAGAATCTATAAGGAATTTAGACAACTCATCAAGGCAAAAATAACCTCTTTAAATAGTGGGGAAAGATATGAAAAGACATTTTCCAAAAGAAGACATACAAATGGTCAAGAAAAATATAAGAAAATTCTGAACATCGCTAATCATCAGAGAGCTGCAAATTAAAACCACAAGAATATACCGTCTTACACCAATGAGAATGCCTATTTTTAAAAAGTCTAAAAAACAGAAGTTGGCGAGGATACAAGGAAAAGGGAACACTTATACACTGTCGGTGGGAATGTAAATTAGTACAAACTTTCTGAACAACAGCATGCAGATTTCTCGAACTAAAAATAGAACTACCATTCAATCTAGCAATCTTACTACTGGGTATCTACGCAAAGGGAAAGAAATCATTACATCGAAAAGATAACAGCACTCATAGGTTTATCACAACACTATTCACAATAGCAAACATATGGAATCAAACTAAGTGTCCATTAACAGAGGACTGGATAAAGAAGATGTGGCATGTATATACCACGTAATACTACTTGAACATAAAAAAGAATAAAATTATGTTTTGCAGCAACATGGATGGAATTGCAGGCCATTATCCTAAGTAAAATAACTCAGAAACAGGAAGTCAAATACAGCATGTTCTCACTTATTCGTGGGAACTAAACAATGTGTACACAAACACATACAAAATGGAAAATTAGATATTGGAGACTACAAAAGCTGAAAGGTGGGAGGAGAGTGGGGGTTGGAAATTCACTCTTGTGTTCGGTGTTTTCTTTTCAGCTGATGAGTACACTAAACACCTAGATTGCACCACCAAGCAATATACTCATGTAAGAAACCTGCACTTGTACCCCTAAATCGAGGAAAATAAAATCAATAAGGACACTAATCTTATCATGAGGGCTCTGCCTTCATGACCTCATTAGCTACGAAAGGTCCCATTTCCAAATGCCATCACATTGGCATGAGGCCCCAACGTCTGGGTTTTAGGGAGTCACAATCCAGCTGGCAGCATTTACCAAATATTGCTATTTATTGCTCTAGCTCTCACATTTTTCCTGACATACTAAAACTGATTTCTTCAAGCTTTCCTGTTTATTTCTACTCCCTAAATCGAGTCTTTACTTATTTTTCATTCTCTTCCATTTCTCTGTACAGTTCGTTTGTCATCTTTTTCTTTCCTTTTAAAATTTCTTCTCTTCCTGATTTTAAGAGAAAACCAATTTTATATCACTCTCCCGCCTTTCCAACATCCCCCTTTCTCCTCTTCACTTTCACCGAGAGTCTTACAATCCCTCCGTTTTCCCTATCTTCTCTCCCTCAGAGACCCCCCTGCCTACCCACTCTTTCCCGTGGTCACCGCACCTCCATCCAGGGCTGACCTTCAGCAGGTGGGCACCCCATTGGCCACATCTTGCGTTTATGGCCACTGTGCCTCCAGGGCTGTCATGCTGTGCCCACTGGCCACTTTAAACATGTTCTTAATATGTTCACCCCTGATGATGATCCCAACTTCTGCAACTCTCACAGTTCCAGGGCCTATATGCTCACCTACCTTGGAAACCTTTCCATTTGACATACTTCAGACATCTTAAACTGAATGTGCTCAAACCTAAAATCACTATCTCCACCCTCACTTCCAGCTCACTTTGTGCCCCAAATGTTCTTAATGATATCTACATACTTCTAAATAGGAGCACTTTTTTTTCAGTCACACAGGCATGAAATATCAAGAATATTTTTAGATTTTATCTTTTCTTTTATTCCATCTATTGACAGTTTGTTTCTTTTATCCTTTGCATACTTCTCTGAAACCTTTCCTCTTCCCTCCCATTACCGTGGGCATAACTGAATCCAAGCATGTTGTCATGTGGACTTCACACTGATCCCCACTCATCTCATCCGTCCAACGTGCCAGAGCCACACTGATGTTAAAGCAGCACTACTTCCAAAACACTGTTTTTCAGTCACAAATGCCACTGTGGCCTGGGGTGATGACACTTCTTAGATTATCTGTGTTAAAAGCCCAGTTTTGTTTTTGTTTTTAATTTCCAATTCTCATGTAACAATATCTTTGTAAAATACAATGAGATGAATTGTGCAAGAATGAAGAAAGTGCATATAAAATACATTGCTATTTTTAAGTTCTGTGTCTCAACAGATATAAAATTACTTCATCAGACTGCTGTGGAGTTTTTATACTTTCACTCTCAATTTCTCATCATGGGCACTAATCCTTTGAAAACTAACACAGTCTACAGACCACACGTCGAGTGGACCACACTTCAATCACCATGATGCTGACTCTCCACCGTACCTACAGTGCAGGATCAATAGAGGAATCTTAAAACATGCAGATGTCCATGCCCCTGAGAGCTAATGAATAGGATCTCTGGAAGTGCTGCCAGGCTGTGGACATTTCAGAAAAGCAGTAAAATCGATTCTGACTCTTAGCCAGGGCTGAGTACTACTGGCTTTGGAAAAGAGTGAAAGCTTACAATTCTCTATAATCTAGTGCCAATCTATATTTTAAATACTAACAAAATCACTTCTTTCACATACCCCATGTTCTAGTCAGCCAGGACAGCTGGCCTTCCTAAAATATGATCAGTTCTTTCTCACCTTTGTTGTTCACTTCCTGTTTTTTTCTCTAGTTTGGAATATCCTTTTCACCATCTCCACCTGTTAAAATCCTGTTCTTAAGCACTCATGCGTTGAAATGCCTGATGTATGAAACCATTACTAATTAATTTCAAGCATTAATTTTACTCTCATCTAAATGTATGATTACTTTGGTACTTATGATACTTATAGTTTATTTGGATTATCATTGAATAGGCACTGTGGCGTGGGGGAAAATAGTTATATTCAGGAGAACTGCGTATGAGCATAGATTTCTTCTCTTCCTAGCTGTGTCACCTTGGGCAAGTCCAATTTCCAGATCTGAACATTGGGAATAAAATTCTTAACCTTCCTCACAAGATAGTTATGATAGGTAAATGAAATAATATATGTAAAGCAATATTAATACAAGTTATTATTGTATGCTTTGTTAGATTATGAGTGTGTTTGAGGATAAAAGTAAGTAATATGAATCTCTACATTTCTACACACCCAGCAAAATATTTCCCATAGCAAGAATTCACTGCCAATTTTTCAACTCAGTGAATAAATGAATAAATAGCTTCCTTACATAATAAGATTTGTAGGATGTTTCCCATGGGCCATCCTGTTCAGAATTACTTCCAGCAGTTTATTTGTTGTTAATGCCTGACATGCCAGCATTAAATTTCTCCTTTGGATTAGCAGTGACTATGTTATCTAAGACAATTTTTTTAAGTCTTTCTTACTTATGCCTTTGTGTAAATTTCCTCATTGGAGTATTTTATCTCCTGACAAAGAAGTGTCCAGAGTCACATAAAGACACAGAAAAGTTACTGGAGAGATGAGAAAGTGGTTTTGGGCATATCAAAGATACATTTAATTAATTTCACCTTTTTTAATGAAAGGAAGCTGACCTGATCAAATTACAACAGCTTGTCTTTATTGATAACTTACTACGTAATACTTTATTAATGAATTTCCTAGAAATAGTTAACATTTGTCGATATTAGAACGTTGACTAAGTTTAAATGACATAACCATAGAGTTATTCAACTAGTAGGTAATAGAGAAATAATTAGAACTCACATTTGATACTAGAGTTCAAGCTCTTGATCATTAAACTCAACTGTATTTAAAGCAGACTTCAGTGAAATCCAAGGAATATTTACTGCCATTCAATAATTACTTGCCCAATAGCTAACTGGGGCTAAGGCTGAGTGTAAAAGTCTCTAGCACATAGAGTCCCTGACCTCAGAGACTCTATATTCCACTGACAGAAGAAGTCAAATAAAAATCACAAAATCCAAACCAGAGTATGATGGTCTTGTGCAAGGAGACTTGAGTGTGGCATTGGCTGGGAGAGGTGAGGGGGATGTCAGGCTTCCAGGAGAAGCCCTCATCACTGCTTGTCTTGGAGAAAAGGCATCAAGAAGCCTCTACAGCATGAGCAGAGAATTGCCAGAACAAGAAAATAGGCTGGAAAGTGTGGAGTATTCCATACCAGAAGGAATCTACACCATACCAGAAGGCGTGGAAGTGAGAGTGTCAGCTGCTTGGGGACACGTATTCAGAGATTGTGGCTGGAGGGTGTAGTTAGAGGATGTAAGAGACAGAAGACATAAGTAGAGACCAGGGAAGATTCAGAACCCACAATTATTTTGGGCTTATTTACCCTGTGGTTTAGAAGAAAAGAGAAAGGTACAATATTATTGATCTTGAATTAAGATATCTGGAAAAAAAGAACACATGCTTAATTCTTATTTGAAAGAAAGCGTAATCCAGAACTTCACTCATACTTCTCTATGCCTTTATTTTTGCAATTGCTTTCAACGAGAGCCATCTAGTCAGATACACATTAACATTTACCAAAAAATAGATACTGGAAGCCAAGGAAAGTGTCATGATTAAGTTTCCTAACAAAGCTATGAAACTTGCTTTAGTTAAATTCAATCTACACCAAGATTATTGCACTAAAAGGATCCTAGAGATACAGCAGTTAGAACACATTTCAACTGAGCTTCCCTCCTAACTTCAATCAACTGATCAACCAATACTCTTGGGCCCGTCAGCTAATTGTTCTTTAGGTGTTCGTGCCTGGGAGGTATGAGCAAGGCCTCTGGGAATGGCTGAGGCTGCTTGTTGGTGTTGTCCCCTAGAATCAATGTGGGACAAAATGTAGATACAAGGGGAAAGGTACCAGGAAGAGAGAGAGAGACAGACAGAAATAAACAGACGGAGGGAGGTAGATCAAAAGTCTTGTAGGGTTGAGAAATCTTTGACAAAAAATGTAGACTTAACAGCCTCCCTTAGTCATTCACTCCTGTAGCCTCTCACAGCACTCAGGGCTGGTGGACCGGATCTCAGACAGGCTGCCCTTTCCCGGAGGGGCTTCATCTTGAGAGTTCAAAGCACAGCCCCGATCAAAAGGACAGTCTGGAGAAATGCCATTGGATGAGAGGGATCTTACAGTGCCTGGGCTCTCTGCATTTTATCTTAGCCCTACTTTTTTCCTGAAACTTACCCACGACTGGCACAAATTGATCCCTTACACCTTTATAAGTTGAAATAAAGAAACAAGATGAAATAGTCATTGTATATCCTATAAATGAGAATTATCAGAGCAGGTAGACTAAGAGTTTTATAAATGAATGATAAATATAGTTAAGATAATAATCTAAGATATTAACAATATAAAATAAGAATAAATAATCGTAAAATAGAGTATAGGGAAAATATTACATAAGAAAATATAATTGCTGATATAAAGAACACAATAGATTGAATAAATATCTTGATGGTTACAGCTGAAGAGTAAATAAGTGAGTTAAAGATTGAATTAAGGAATTCCTTGAGGGAATAAAGGAAGAGAAAACATAATAGAAAAACTGAAAGGTATAGAGAACAGAATACATATCAATACTTGGATGAGTCCCAAAGGAGAGAAAAGTAAAAAGATAAAGGAAAAAATGTGAAGAATTAATAGACGTTTTTTAGAATTAAAGAAACTTGAAAGACTTCAAATTGACAGAGTTTATGAGGGAAAACAGAAAAGATTAGGAAAAATTTGCATTTAACTATTATAATGAGAATTGAGATTTCAAAGGCAAAAAATTTAAAGAATGTCAGCAAGAAAGATCATCTGCAAATAAACAATTAGATTAGCAGACTTCTCAGCAGTAAACTAATTATACTAAGAAAATTTAGGATTATTTTTAATGCATTAAAAGAAAATAACTATGAATCTCAACCATTATAACCAGACAAGTTGACTCATAAAAATGATGGCTTTATGAAAGTATTTTCATACATAAAATACCTCAGAACTTTTACTGTAAGTGCCCCTCATTTAAAACACATTTAGAAGAAAAAAAAATGTTAAGAATAAATATCTTAGTAAAACTTATTTTTATGTTAGGTAAGTAAAAGGATGAAAAAAAGTAAAAGTCTATCCATAGCAATCTAAAACTGCAGCCCTAGAAAATAGCAACATAAGCACTAGAGACATGACAAAATATTAGAAACAATCTGGTGGTTATTGTTAGGAAGGAGATGTAAGTACATATACATCTAGGAAATCAGTAAGGCAGAATAAAAAGTATGGGCCATAAGTGTAACAATCATAATTATAAAAATAGAAAGATGCTACTTTTAAATCAGAAAGAGAAAATGTTATCTTACTGAAAGGAAGAAAGAAAGAGGGTGGAAAAGTCTAAAGAGAGAGAATATATAAAAAAATTAAGATGGTAGAAAATAAGTCTTAATTAATGCATTAATATTATTACTATTATTTGAGAGGGAGTCTTGCTCTGTTGCCCAGGCTGGAGTGCAGTGGTGTGATCTTGGTCCACTGTAACCTCTGCCTCCCAGGTTCAAGCAATTCTCCAGCCTCACCTCCTGAGTAGCTGGGATTACAGGCACCCACCACCACGCCTGGCTAATTTTCATATTTTTAGTAGAGATGGAGTTTCACCATGTTGGCCAGGCTGATCTTGAACTCCTGACCTCAAGTAATCCCCGTGCCTTGACCTCCCAAAGTGCTGGGATTACAAGTGTGAGCTACCCCACCCAGCCCTTAATTTAATAATAATTATAATTTACACTTAAATTGAAAATGTGAATTAAGTTGTCAGAAATAAGATCTAATTTAATACTAATTACACAAATTAAAACCCAGAGTAAACAGAAGAACATGACTCCCCGGATTGGATAAGAAAATATCTTGTTTGAAAGAGAAACTGAAAAGCAAAAGAAACCAACCAAACAAAAATACTTTTATTGGATAAACAGAGCTCCCACCACGTGGCGTCTTCTCATGGGGTCAGTTTTAACACAAGCTTCCACTAGTACAGCCTTTCTCTTACTTCTGACAGCTCCCAGGCAGTGGGCGTTTTGTATGACCGGACCTTCCTCTTGGCAGAAGTGACTCTTGCCTCATTTTGCAACAGCATGTGTAGCTGAGAACCCAGAGACGAAAAGATTTGTGCAACTTTTTCTTTTCTAAGAGACAGAACAGAGGAAAACAGATGTAAAAATTGATTCTACAGAAGTTGTCTTCCAGAAGGGGATTTCTAGAGCATAGGTTATTTTTCCTTGCTGTGAGAAATTTCCATTTGAATGCTGAGGGCGGGAGCTCATTCTGAAAGAAAACTGAAACACATTCTGAAAGAAAGTGTTAAGACAAGAAGTCCATTCGCATAAAGATACATTACTCCCTATCATTTGTGTTATTACTTTAACATTATTTTAAATGAACCTCCGTTTGGTATGTGGAGAAGATACTAATCTCTACCTTGTGCTGTCTTTTTGCAACTAACATCAAGGAAATAATTAGAAATTCTGCCTTAATCGGGTTTTCATCATTGACTTCGTTAATTGAATTTTCCTTTTTTAAGAGTCCTCAAATGTTTTCAGACTAGCAACTCTGAAATCATTATTTGTATTACTGGGAGTTATTAATACCTACTTTACTGTATAATATTGCATCCAAGAATTAAGTTGCTCATCTAAAGTGAAACTCGAAAGCTAATTTAATTGCTAAGGGTTTTAATTTTTCAAAGGGAGTTGCTTCACAACACCATCTCATGCATGGGAGGTAGATATTCAAGTGGTATTTGATAAAGACAGATGGACGCAGGGAAGGAGGTTTGCAGTCGTGCAGTGCTGGGCTCTGGCCTTTTTTAAATGAGCTAATGACTTTTGATTTGTGACCCATTTCTAATGGTAGCTTGGTCTTTTCAAAGAGGATGCCACTGTCATAGTTCAGTGATATTAAGCGATCACATCATTGTGGCACATTAAAAGCAAGTGACTCAGACTTAAATGTTAAATACCTCACAGAATAAAAGGCCACCAACTAGTTAAATAAAGAAGTTATTGGCACACAGTGCATTATGGAGATAGCCCTTAGTAAGAAAATGTCTTGATGGTCAAATTCGAAAGCCCAGTTACAATATCTAGGCTAAGGATTATGAAGGGCATAGCTTTTCTAATTCAAATACCATCTCATTATGGATCATGTGTTTTAATACAGATGGCGTTTTATTTGTATAAAGACAGTGTTTTAACTCTTTTTTCTAAAAGTAACCATTTCGCTTCATCTGGTTTTGCAACAGCTGTCACTGACTTCAAGGGGAGAAATGGATGTGATCTTTTTTCTGCGTCCATCTGAAGTGCAGGGTTTTATTAATGAGGAAGAAGTAAAAAGAAGAAAATCTGATGTTTTTGGGTTGTAAAACATCAGTGAAGAAATATGATTATTTTTCATTTATGAAAACAGAATATTCCTGTATGATATCCAGGCTATAAGTCAAGTAGACAAAATCATTTCTTTCACTTTATAAATTTATCTTTTGGGTCTGGTGGACCAAGTCTGATAGACTAAGGATTTTGATCTAAGAATGAAAATCCTTCATTATCTAGCCCCATCACCGATGTGGATTCATGAATTATTTAACACCTCTAATCAAGGAGTTACTCTTCAAAAAATACATTTTGCATCTTCATCAATTACAAAATAGTCAACTCAATTAAGCTTATTCATCTATTGTTTTTAAAAAGTGTGATATTACATAGTGGGTTGTTATGGAGAAGTACAGAATTGTTCAAGTAGGTTCAATTGTTCAATAGATAAAGATCACCATGTGCACAGTCTAATGAACAATTCGTGGTAATAACTGAGAAAACCTATGATTATTCTCATGCAAAATTTATAGGGAGAGAATGATTTTCACAGGTGAATGTTAGTCAGGGGTGACTTTATGCAGGAAGTGTTTTTGACTTCTTGGAAATGTCACTTACTTATCGCCTGCACTCCTTCTTAGTGGCTGCTCATTCACAGCAATTCCAGGTTGTGTAAAAACTGCTTCAGCTATGATGCTAAATGTAAAGATCCAAAGGAAGTAATGGCGAGCAATAACTCTCCCACGACCCAGGTACAGGGAACGGACCCGTCATTCTCTTCCAGCATTCTTAGCCCTTGCATACCTTCAATCTGTCATTTGAGTTCAAGAGGTACCCTTTTTTAAGTCGAACTTCTCCTTTTTCCCAGCTATCCACAATGTGTCTAATATTTCTAGCTCTGTATCAAGACAGACACGAGTTAGAATTCTGACTCTGTTACGTATTTCCTATGATCAGATTTGTACATTATAAATTGTATTTTGGCAACAGCAGGCAGGACAATAGGGGAGAGAGAACTGGAGAGAGAAAGAACAATTTTGAGATCAGTACCAAACCCTAGCTAGGAGCTTAAGAGGGCTTGAATTTAGACATGAGGAGTAAAGTGGAGATGGACCCAATAAATGTTGATGGAGAAGCCCACCCACATTGGGTGAACACTTAGATGTGAAGTGAGCCCTGTGTGGGTGTAAGAGCCTTACAGGCATCAGGAACCTCCACGCTTGCTACACGAGGCTGGGAGCACGTAGCTTCCACTTTGTAGTCCAAGGGGGCAGCAGGTGCTCCATCTCTGCCACCGTGTGTGTGTGTGTGTGTGTGTGTGTGTGTGTGTGTGTGTGTGTGTGTGTGTGTGTGTGTGTGTGTGTGTTTGCGCGTGTGTGTGTTCCTGCCAGCAGAAAACAGCAAAAGAAGAGCAGGCTCGCTCTGTAGAGAACAGGTACAGGAAGTTGTATGCATTACTGTCGCTGACTTCAAGGGGAGAAATGGATGTGATCTTTATTCTGCGTCCATCTAAAATGCAGGGTTTTAATAATGAGGAAGAAGTAGAGAATAGATACTGAAAATAAGTCTCTGTTGTGAGGAGAGAGGACAATTCCTCTCACCCCCAGCTGCCTAGCAGAGCAGAAGAATGAAAAAAAAAATTGGATGTTCTTCATGTTCTATTGGCCAATAGTAGATGAACCTATAGATAAAGTTCACACTTTTACATATATACACAGGCATATACAGGTAAACATAGGTGTATTTGTGTGTGTGAGCTTGGGGGCAATAATGTTTGGGCGAACAACCCTACACCCTACCCTCATATAGACTTGAATCACACTTTTAGAGGAAGCTATAAAGGAAGCCAAGCGTTTAGGGTGTCTTACAAGTACCCAGTCAGAAAGATAATTCTCAGACCAAATGGTGCTTAAATTCTCTTTGATTTAAGCTATAACGCTATTTTCTTTAAGTTGAGTAGAAATGCAAAGATTTGAGAAGGAGTACCGAACTGCCAGAGCATTACTATAAATGTGAAGTGCTCCTCAGTAATAGCATTTCCATCATTAAATTATTACTGAAGATACAGTTACTTATATATCTTAAAATTATTTTGACATATACCTTTTATCATTTCACAGTTTTTTATGCTGCCCTCATTATCATTTGAAAATGCAATTTTCAAACTCATAATTAGTATACTAAATGTTCCACAAGTAAAATTATAATCTGCCAATTTTCTATTTGCAAAAATCAATTTCATATCTATTGAAACACTGGAATAAACCAAGACCTCTTATTTGTAGCTGTACCCTGTTGTATGTCCTAAGATTGAGTGTTACTGCTCTAGAATTTTATGGCTTTGTTGTTTTTTGAAAAACAAATCAAATGTAGTGCTTTGAGCCATTTCCTGTATGGGGGATCATGAAGTGTGACAAAGACAATAGGTTTAGTGGATCCCTACCATTAGAATCCAGCACACTTGGGGACGTAGCTGAGACACGTAAGCTTAGCTATTTCAAGGTAGCTGTATTTGGAAAATATAGTGAAGCTTTAAGTCTTACGTGGCAGAGGTAATAACCAGACAGGACTCCTGTAACATTTTTTTTCTGGGAGATAAGAATGTTAATGAGGTCAGAGGGCAGTTCAACGACGGCGTAATAAGTAATGCAGATTTTACACCGAAGCAAAGATGAAAAAAAGTGTAAAAAAGGAAATAAGATGTTAACCTCTGGGTTTGAAAGGACTTCACCATTACTCCCACTGGGGTTGCCCATTTTAACATAAATAGCAGGTCCAATAGCATTTGATTCTGCGGCTTATATTCCATCAGTACTGGTATTAAATTACGACATTTTAAACGTCAGCAATTGCATATGAATACATGCTCTGGGTCTCTTTGGTACAAACGGTCTCAGAAGGTTTATGACATACCATGGAGGGGAAAGAGAAGACTTATGTTGGCTTCTGTTATCCACAGCTCTAAAGCAGAATGACTTTGTCAGCACAGAAACGCTTCTTTACTGTCATCAAGACTGTTGTGGTGTTTATAGCTGTTGTGTTTATGGATTGTAAGAACAGAAAGTCATCATATTTAGGATTTACTAAGTAGTCACTGAGACCAAGCAAACATTTCACATTGTCATTTCAAAAGGCAATCTGAAGGGTCTTTTAAAGATATGTCTATTTTTAAATTATCTGGATGATTTTGGTCAGTAATTATATTTTAAGCTTCAAATATATAGTTCTCTTTTACCTATTTACCAATACAAATTTTGGAGGGATTATGAGTTCCTAGATAAGGAAGCATTTTATGAAATGTTATCTGGAGGAGAATAACTACCATTCTGGAGTTGATATTAGAGGAAGTCAGTGCTGTACAGTCAGAGGGCAGGGTCCGGCCCTGTGTCCTCCTGCACACAAGAAAGCGTTTGACTCTGGAACTTCAAACAATTTAGACTTTCCATTTTCAAGATTGAAAGGGAGTTGAATTCATAACATCCAAAGACTCCTTTAATCTTAAATATGATTAGAACAGGTAAATTAAGTGGAAGAACAGGTAACAGTGAAGTGGGATGCTTGAACAAATATAGCAAATATTATGTAGCTGTAAAAAGGAATAAAGTACTGACACATGCTACAACATGGTCAACCTAAAAAACATTATGCTAACTGAAGTAAGCCAGATGCAAAACACTGCATGTGGTATAATTCCTTTTATGTGACCGTGTCCACAATAAGCAAGTCTATAGAGACAGAAAGTAGATTAGGAGCTTCCCAGGACTGGGGGAATTTCTTGAGGGGTAATGGCTAAGGGACCCAGGAGGGGTCCTTCTGGGGGTAGGGAAATATTTTAAAACTGATCATGGCAATAGATGCACAACTCTGTGTATACAGTAAAAGCCATTGGATGGTGCTCTTAAATGGGTGAATTGCCTGGTCTGTGAATTACATCCCAATAAAGCTGTTAAAAAATCACTTGGATTTAACTGTGCCAAGGATAGACACTGGAAGAATCAAAATTGTCCCCTTTTACTATGATGCCAGCCTCTGGTTTAAATTGATTGGATTGTCTTTTTAATGAAGGTGACCATTAGCACAGGAAATGCAAAATAGGTAGATTCATCTCAGTTCCTTTTTTACTGCCTCTGATCAACTTTTTGCAGTGGCTTTACCTGCGGCAAGTGTTACGATTCTCACTAGATCTCATGTGACAATGAAGTCTGGACTGTTGGGTCTCTTACATTTTATGCTTCTGCTGCAGCCATGCCCACCCGTCACAACTATCAGCTGGACTCTATGTCCACAATGAGTATCAGTAATAAAAGCTGATCTGGAGAGAAGGCGACTCACAGCCCAGCGATTGTAACAAATGTATTTGCATAACATATGCATCATCTAATTTCATTCTTACAGTTATGTGACATGATGAGAGAAGATATTATTATCCCAGTTCACAGAAGAAGAAATCAAGGACCAGAAAAGTTAAGTGTTTTGTCTAATGTCCAATTGCTATTAGTTGCAAATCCTAGATCAGAATGTAGTACCATCTGGTATCAAAAACCATGCTCTTTCTTTCACATTATGCTGACTCTTTTACCAAAGTGAGAGCCCTTTCGGAATGCTCTGTTCTTTTAAAATAGAGTTGTTATGTAAAACCTCCTAGCAAGAGAAATATTCCAGAAGGCTTGAAGAGAAACTGAAACTTGAAAAATCTACCTAACAAAAGTGATAAAGGATTTTTAGTTTTGCAGAAAATCCAATACAGAGTGTCTTCGGAATACAGAGTGTTCTCATATGGATTTAAAATATGATTCAGTTTACAGAAGTCAGATGCGATCGCTATGTTGAAATATGAAATAGTGAGCCTAAATTTAAGTCTGAGTTCTTCCGTTAACCACCTGAGTAAATTGTGTAGCCCATAGGAGCTTCCATTTTCTCAATAATAAAACATGAGTTTAGTTGTATTTCATACATTCATTCATCAAATATTTGCCCAGGTGTTCTTCTAGATGGTATGACTCACAGTGAAGAAGTCAGAATACATTGCTCTTGCGAGGGGCAGCTGCCGATTTTCTCTGAGCTCTGTTTTCAGCCTTCACATGCTCTGCTGTTCCTCACAGGGATGGACTTTTCTTTAGTCTCTCTTGGCCAGTGGTAGCAGGGTGAATTCTGTCTACAGGAGGTACTGACAGAAGATTAGGGAAGAGCAGGAATGGAAAAACCAAGGTGCTTCTCCCAGTCAACCCACCTTCATGAACGCTGCTGCTGTCAGGAAACCCACCATGACTGTCCATCTGGAAGCCCCACCTCCTTCCACTGTGCCTGTAGCCACAGGAGCAGGAACAGCTTCCCAAGCGTGGTTCCTGTCTGGGTAACTCATGATCCCCTTTCTAATAAAAAATATACCTGTAGATCAAAAATCTTGACAAATCCTAAGCAAGAAAAACTAAGAAAAACATATCAAGACATATTATAATAAGATTGTTGAAAATACATTAAGAGAAACTCTTTAAACACAAAGAGAAACAAAAATGAGATATCCTGCTGACTTTTTATCATAAATAATGAAAGCAAGACTGTGCCAAAGCAACAAGACCAAAAGTCCCTCCTAACCTCGAATTCTGTGTCCAACAAAAATATCTTTCAAAACTGAAACCATTTACTCTTGTGTGATTATTAGGCATTGCATGCCTATGTCAAAATACCTCATTTTGCCCATAAATATTTACACCTACTAGGTACCCATAAAATTAAAAAGTAAATAAAAACATCACCTGATGTGTTATTCAAAAATTTGATTCTTTTATAATTCAAGAATAAAATTGTGGCATATATAATTTTTAATTCTAGTTGGGGAAGAAAAACCAGAAGAAACATATTGGAGCAACTTCAGTACTCTTTAGCGATTTACCCCTGTCTTCTTAAAGAGTTCTGGACATTTGACCATTTCATCTCTCCATGAGTGCTTCTTTTAGCACATTATAACTTTGGCATTCTCATAGTTCTTGTGTGGTACTGGGTTGTCAACACTAGATATGTTAGCTTTTTGAAGGCCTTTAATGTTTTCATGGCTGTGTAGGTACAATATTTAGGTGCTTTTTCATTGGATAGCTTTCATTTTACTCAGGTAGAGATCTGACTAATTTCAGGTTAAGCATTTAATGTCCAGTGCACACTACAACTTTGGTTCTATCTGATACACTGTGACAGCTTGGAGAGTTTCTGTGTTTTTGGAAATTGCTTAAGACCAGAAAAGCAAGATGGATAGTCTCAAAGACTTAACAGAGACACAAGTAAAAATTTTAAAATCACAAGTTATTTGGCCAACATTCAAAAAGAAAAACAGAAATTTTTGTTAGAATTCTTATTTAATTTTTCTGTTGTTATAAAGTTGAAGACTACATGTACATACAAATGCACTGAGATTTCTTTGTAAAACACAATAGTATTCCTGTCAATCTTGGCATATTTCATCCTGGAATTTTACTATTATAACACCTTAAAAAGTAAAGGCTACAGTTTTAGATATGACATCTCACAATTTTGGCAATATTTGACACTATCATGTTTTCAAAGCATTTGTGAATAGCAAAGGATTAACCTCGATAACACAAAGATTCTCAACATGAATGGTCATGCTAGGTCAGTTTGTATATCAGACAACATTGGTTTAGAGGAGGGTGGCACCTGTCACAAATCCTCATGCTAAGTGCTGTGAGAGGCTCTGTCCTGCACTAAATGCTCAAATCTCCCTGCATATATTAGAGTTTGTATCCTGGTATATTTAAGAAAGAATATTCTAGGTAAAAAAAATTGAATATTGTAGGGGAGAGAAGAGGGAAAAAGAGATTAAGTACAAAGTGATTTAAAACTAATTCTACTTTCTTTTAACTTTTGGATTTGGGGCTTAAATCATTAGACCAAAAGAACACGGATCAGGTCATTGTAACAAATTTAATTTGCTTCTTTGATGTCTCCTCAGAGGGCTAAATGTTTATTGACTTCTTAAAAAATGCTATGTGGTTTGCTAGACTTAGCTTACTAGTTTGGTCAAGGAGAGACTGAGATGAGCCTAGGAAGGGACACTGAAAGAGGCAGGGATGAAGGAAGACATTGTGACTTACTGCCTTTATCCCAGCCATCAAAGGAAAGACAAGTTGACATTATGTTTTCTTTAAAAAAAAAAATTAACCGCTGTGTAGTCATTTACATTCTTGATAATTTTCAGATGGTTTTAGTTGATACTTTAAATATTAAATAAAAATTGTTTGCTTGTTTGTATATGTGCTGAAGATATCGAGTGAAGAAAATTGTTAGATTCCAAATATACTTCCTTAAAGGAAATATTTCAACGAGTAGAATAAATGTAAGTAAATATATCATTGCAAAATCATTTATATTATTCCAGAGAAGATGGCAATTGAGCTTACTGTGTTTTTATTAGTGTGAAGCAGAGCATTACAAATTTTCTGGCTGGGCGCGGTGGCTTATGCCTGTAATCCCAGCACTTGGGAGGCTGAGGCGGGCAAATCATGAGATCAAGAGATCGAGACCATCCTGGCCAACGTGGTGAAACTTTGACTCCACGAAAAATACAAATAGTTAGGTGGGCGTGGTGGCACATGCCTGTAGTCCTAGCTACTCTGGAAGATTGAGACAGACCCAGGTGGGTGTGGTGGCTCACGTCTGTAATCCTGGCACCTTGGGAGGCTGAGGCGGGAGGATCACCTGAGGTCAGGAGTTCAAGGCCAGTCTGGCCAACATGGTGAAACCCCGTGTCTACTAAAAATACAAATATTAGCCAGGCTTGGTGGTGCTTTCCTGTAGTTCCAGCTACTCAGGAGGATGATGCAGGAGAATCGCTTGAACCCAGGAGTCACAGGTTGTAGTGGGCCAAGATCGCACCACTGCACTCCAACCTGGGCAACAGAGCAAGACTCTGTCTTAAAACAAAACAAAACAAAACAGACCCAGCAGTCCCATAGACAGTTGTTTTTGGATAAACATAGAAATCGAGTAGTCATTTTCCAACAATTCATTATTTGTTCTGTTGATCTAAAGCTCCTATACACCTTTGTGAAATATCCAAACATTGATAGAGGACATCATCCATTTAAAATTTCATTGGCTTTACTTATCTCTGATAATCTAGAGAGCTATGAGAGCTTTAAGGTTCCTGGCAAAAAACTGCATAAAAATTTTTTTTTATAAGTTCTGAATGGAAATAGTGCATTATTTATTATTTGAAAAACTAGGTGAGAATAAAAATGTTTAAATGATATTTATTTCCAAATTAATTCAATTCAGTCAATAATTTGAGTAAGTTTCAGATCTTTTCTTTTAATGAGGAAAACCTGATACACACACAAAATTAATGTTCAGAATATATTGGCCTTTTCCTTAAGGAAATTCTATTGATTGGGATTTTTCTCAAACTATTTTAGTTGTGTTTACCATTATTAACATTAAGTGACATTCACTTGGATTGAGCAGTAATAATATTTAAAAACTGTGTGACTCTTTGGTGATTTCTGTTCCCAAACTTTTTATCACAGGTGGGCCTCCATGTGCATACCTGAAAACAAAACATGCACAACTGCTGCACTGGCTTGAAAATGTTGGTGGTGAGAGTTACCTAATCAGTTGTCAGTACTGTATCGAGAAACCAGTCTCAGAAGAGTGTGATGATTGTCTTTTAACATAGCTGAAAATGAATTACTAACTGCTTTTTCTGACTTTGTCCCAGTTCTGTTGTATAGTATTTTTAAAATTATTATTATTATACTTTAAGTTCTGGGGTACACGTGGAGAACGTGCGGTTTGTTACATAGGTATACACGTGCCATGGTGATCTGCTGCACACATGAACCCATCATCTACACTAGGTATTTCTCTTAATGCTATCCCTCCCTTAGCCCCCCCCACCCCCTGATAGGCCCTGGTGTGTGATGTTCCCCTCCCTGTGTGCATGTGTTCTCATTGTTCAGTTGCCACTTATCAGTGAGAACATGTGGTGTTTGGTTTTCTGTTCTTGTGTTAGTTTGCTGAGAATGATGGTTTCCAGATTTATCCATGTCCCTTCAAAGGACATAAACTCATCCTTTTTAATGGCTGCATAGTATTCCATGATATATATGTTCCACGTTTTCTTTATCCAGTCTATCATTGATGGACATTTGGGTTGGTTCCAAGTCTTTGCTATTGTGAATAATGCTGCAGTGAACATATGTGTGCATGTGTCTTTATAGTAGAATGGTTTATAATCCTGTGGTTATATACCCAGTAATGGGATTGCTGGGTTAAATGATATTTCTGGATCTAGATCCTTGAAGAATTGCCACACTGTCTTTCACAATGGTTGGACTAATTTACATTCCCACCACGAATGTAAAAGTGTTTCTGTTTCTCCACATCCTCTCTAGCATCTGCTGTTTCCTGACTTTTTAATGATTGCCATTCTAACTGGCGTGAGATGGTATCTCACTGTGGTTTCGATTTGCGTTTCTCTAATGACCGAAATGAAAAGTCATATAAAAATTAGCCAGGTATGGTGGCAGACACCTGTAATC
>CAUYQU010023918.1:0-11189 GCA_963574635.1 Cheracebus regulus
TATCCAGGACTTGAACTCAGACCTGGAACAACTAGACTTAACAAATATTTACAGAACTTTCCTCCCCAAATCCACAAAACATACATTTTTCTCAGTATCACATTATACCTATTTTAAAAGTGACCACATAATTGGAAGTAAATCACTGCTCAGCAATTGCATAGCATCTCACAGGTTTAAATAAAATATTGGTTGGCTGCTTATTTGTTATTTTCATCCCCTATTTCTTCCTGTCTCCATTGTTAAGCACAATTATTGGCATAAAAGAGGTTTTTAATACCCATTTTTATACTGCATTCTAGCCTGGGCAATAAAACAAGAATCCCATTCTCCCTCTTTCTCTTCCTCTTTCTTTCTCTCTTTCATTCTTTTTTTTCTTTCTTTTGCTGTTTCTTTCTTTCTTTCTCCTTTTCTCTCTTTTTCTAAAAGAATATATAAAAAAAAAGAATTACAACAAACTTTTTAAAACATGAGCACATCAATTAAAAAATGAGGAAGAAAGCAGAACAGGCACTACATCAAAGAGTATAAAGAGATGGCCAATAGGTATACAAAAAAGATATATGGCAGGCAGGAAAATGCAAATTAAAACTATAACTGAAGGACCAGTATATACCCACCAGAATAGCTAAAATTGAAAACAAGAAACAGCATCAAGTTTTGGTAAAGATGTAGAGTGATGGGGATGCTTATACACTCCTGATCGAGATGTAAATTATTAAAACCACTTTGGAAACCAGTTTGGCATTATGTAGTAAAAGTAAATATATCCTATCCAGTGACTTAATGATGATACTCCTAAGTAGTATAACCAACAGAAGTATGTTACTCGTATGTGTATATATACATGTTCATAATAGTACCCAAATATTCACAGCAGTAATATCTATAATAGTCCCTAAACACCAATAACATAAACATCTGAAGAATGGATAAATTGGGATATATTTATGCAACAGAATACTACACCAGCAATGAAAATGAATAAATTATAGCCACAGGCAACAACAAAAATGAATGTCAAAATTGCAATGTTAAACAAAAGAGCGAAGACACAAAGAATACACTGTGTATGTTTCTATTCATATAAAGTTTTAAAAGCATAGCTAATATACGTTGCTATACGTCAAGACAGTGGATACCTCAGGGAAAAGCGAAAAGGGTAGTGATTGAAAAGGGGCGGAAGGAGAGCTTCTGGGATGCTGGTAATGCTCTATTTGTTAAAGGTGGAGGTTATATGAGGGTTTACTTTGTGGTGATTTATTTATTTTGTATATATGTTATGCTTTTTTTCTTTATTTCTTCTAATATGTATTATGCTTTAACCAAAAGGGAAATTAAAAAAAAAAATCTCTGTGATGGCGACTGTTTCAAATACATGCTTATCATTCTCATCTCATGACCTCTATTTTCATCCCCAGAAACCTGCCTTTGATAGCAACAGTGTCATATTTAAAGAGAGAGGGAAATAACAGAAGAAATAAAATCTAGCTAGGAGCAGTGGCTCACACGTGTAATCCCAGCATTTAGGGAGGCTGAGGCAGGTAGATCACCTGAGGTCGGGAGTTCAAGGCCAACCTGACCAACATAGTGAAACCCCATCTCTACTAAAAATATAAAAATTAGCCAGGTGTGGTGGTGGGCGCCTATAATCCCAGCTACTCAGGAGGTTGAGACATGAGAATAGCTTGAATCGGGGAGGCAGGGGTTGCAGTGAGCCAAGATCGTGCCATTGCACTAGCCTGGGTGACACAGCGAGACTTAGTCTCAAAAAAAACAAGAAGAAAAAAGTTTATTAGATGTAAACAGATGAGCATATTCTCTACCCATTTGCTTTTGTCATGAATTTCTCATCTTCTCTGAAGTGAAAAGTAATCTGTTAAACTCCCAATCCTAAAAAGGTAACACATCTTTCAAGTAAAATACTTTTGTTATTTAGTTTTATTTAAGATATTATGCTTCTTGTCAATTTTCTGTACTCCTTTTTAACTTATAACTGTACAAACAACTATACTATTTTAACAAATTGTAGTATAAACATAAAGAAAATGATTTGGCAAAATGCAACTATAAAAATATTTTTACCTGCAAGAAGTCAATCTGCATACACGTGCTAGGTAACTTTGGTGACAAAAAACAAGTGTCTGTCATGAAGTTTTCATACTCAATGCTATCTGGAAACTGACTGCATCCTAGCTGTGAGCTGTGTCCTCTGACCATTAAACCACTAGCAGCTGATCCTTTTACTTGATGTCCTTGAAACTCAACAGGCTACAGGTAAATTATTAAAAATAAGAACTGCGTAACTATACATTGACATATATTCACAAAGTCCACACATAGAATATAATACATAATTCAGCTTTTTATTACCAGGAACTAATGTAAATAATTACCAGGAGTTGAAAACCAGAAAATTCTCCTATTATCAGAAACATATGTTATGGGTAACTAATTCAAAGTACATCAATTCAATTTAACTGCATTTAAGTTCAACATTAGAAGTATGATTTAGGCTGGGCGTGGTGGCTCACATCTATAATACTTGCGCTTTGGGAAGCCGAGGCAGGCAGATCACTTGAGGTCAGGAGTTCGAGACCAGCCTGGTCAACATTGTAAAACCCCATCTCTACTAAAAATACAAAAAATTAGCCGGGCATGGTGGTAGGCATCTGTAATCCCAGCTACTTGGGAAACTGAGTCAGGTGAATCACTTGAACCCAGGAGGTGGAGGTTGCAGTGAGCTGAGATCACGCCACTGCACTCCAGCCTGGAAGACATAGCAAGACTCCTTCTCAAAAAAAAAAGTATAATTTATCGCCAATGAGGGTGGAAAAAATGAATAAGTATAATTTTATTATCAGCATAAGGATGAGTATAATAATAAAGGCTAATTAAACCAGAAATATTTAGTTGCTTTTTTCTCTATGTTTCCACTACATATTACACAACTATGCATTACATACAATATTATACATTATAGACTTACAACTTCATACAGTGAAGTTTTTCCTTATATCTATACTAGTCATACTGTAAGCCCCTTGATGGCAGAGATCTTATGCTTCATGTAGGTACCATCTGTATTTAACACAGTACTTGGTGTACAGGAAGCAATCAATAAACAGCCAATAACAGAAAAGGAAAAATGAGAAAGAATGCTAACAGCATTTCTCTTTACTTAGGGGTTTTGTAAAATATCAGGCTCAACTTCAGGATGGGTGGTGGACTCTCTGCCTCTCAGTAGAAAAATGTGATATCCTACTGCTCTGAGAGCAAAGGCCTAAGAGTGTGATTCCAATGCAGATATGTTCCTTAGAGAGTTCTTTCACTGTCTGCTTTTCAGGCTTCAAATGGCTTTCTCTGCTGCCCCCTGGAGGGTTCTAGGATTTTTACTCCATACAAAGTAAAGCCCACACAAAATGTAAAAAAAATAAGACTGATAATAGAGTCAAAGGAATGTAGATAATGGATTAATTCATTTTTAACTAACAAAATGACAGTAATATATAATTTGAATATACACTTATTCAAAGATGAAGACTGTAAGTCACACACTTGAAAGAAAAATCTAATTTAAATGTCCCTTTAAAAGGACTTTGGTGGAAAAATTCTTCTGAATTTAAAAACAGGCTCACGCCTGTAATCCCAACACTTTGGAAAGCCAAGGCAGGTGGATCACCTGAGGTTGAGAGTTCGAGACCAGCCTGACCAACATGGAGAAACCCTGTCTCTACTAAAAAATACCAAATTAGCCAGGCGTGGTGGCACATGCCTGTAATCCCAGCTACTCTTGAGGCTGAAGCAGGAGAATCGCTTGAACCTGGGAGACGGAGGTTGTGGTGAGCTGAGATCGTGCCACTGCACTCCAGCCTGGGCAACAAGAGTGAAACTCCGTCTCAAAAAAAAGAAAACATAAACATTGCAATAAAAATGAGTCTAAACTGTAAAAGATTCTCTATATTTCTGCTTTGTATGATGGGTAATATATACTCCCCACAAGGAAATAGGTACCTTGCTGTCTCTCCCTTTTTTTTTTTTTTTTTGAGACAGAGGTTTGTTCTGTCACCCAGGCTGGAGTGCAGTAGCACCGTGTTGGCTCACTGCAACCTCTGCCTCCCAGGTTCAAGTGATTTTCATGCCTCAACCTCCAGAGTAGCTGGGACTACAGGTGTCTACCACCACACCTGGCTAGTTTTTGTATTTTTAGTAGAGACGAGGTTTTGCCATGTTGGCTAGCTGGTCTCAAACTCCTGGCCTCAAGTGATCCACCTGCCCTGGACCTCCAAAGTGCTGGAATTACAGGCAGGAACCACTGTGCCTGGCCAAAATAGGTACCTTGCCTTCTATGCCACCATGTAGATCTCTTCCAGAGATATCTTGGGTTTTAGGAGTAGAACTCCTATTTACAAAACCCATCCATTTTTATGCTTTTGTCTTTGTTAATTTTTTATGTAGAATAGGTGGCACTACTTAGAGCTTGGTTATATACACTTCTATATACTCAGAAGTATAAGTGGTAGAATAATAAGTTAAAAGCTATAAAGAGCTTGGTTATATACACTTCTGTATACTCAGAAGTATACATTTAGAGCTTGGTTATATACACTTCTATATACTCAGAAGCGTAAGTGGTAAAATAGTAAGTTAAAAGCTATAAAGGCATTCATTTTGTTGTTCCCCACAGAGTATTCATTAATTGTACTCTACATGGCTTTATGTCCAACCCCTAGTGTACCCTATGTATGGAAGGATACGTAAACACTGTATTATTGGCTCATTAGTAGTATAGAGAAAGTTCAAGACCAAAAAGAGGGGCAGGAGTCATTAGTTTTTCTTGTTCTTAAAACCAGATTCATTTATTATCCTACTAACCTTCTCCCTGTGAAAACTGATACTTGAGTTAAAAAAAAAAACAAAAAACAAACAAAAAAAAAACAAGAAAATATAGTTTGTTAGAGAAACCGATGTTATTCACAAATTTTACCTTAGGATCACAGGTTTTCCTCTCTGTTTGTTTTGGAATAACAGCTAAAAAAGCAGTATCTTCTTTACTTCCCAAGGAAGATAACTAGAATAAAATATCAGTAAGTTATCTAGTTAGCTAGAATAATTTCACAGATGGTTCATGATTTTAATGGAAAAATAATTGCAAAACTGAAGTTTGCCCTGTGAAAACACACTTGATCTCTATCTTGCTTTTCTCTATACACACATACAAGTTATCTCTCTTTGGCACAGGGGTACTCTAGTGGATAAGTAATTTGAAAACTTCTCATATTAGAAAATTCTGATTCTAAATTTTTAATTAAACCTTTGAACACTAGAAAAAATTGCCATGTACATAATAAATCTCCTGTCAAACCTAATACTATGTTAATGTAGATCATTTATTTTTAAATTAGTAAGAAATGAAGAGAAGAAAAATGAAAACAGTGTAACAGACTATTTGAAGAATGAATCATCTCCTAGCAATCACAAAACACATGATATTTGATAACAGCAACAAGTCATTTTTGGTTCATCAAGTAATATACAAAATAACCAAAATTTTTCATAAGACTTGGATAGACACAGAAAATGAATTGAACTACAAAAATAATTGTTTAAATGTTTAACAAATATGGAGAAAAAACACTTTCCTAACAGATCGAAGACGTAAAGTAGCATATTTCTTCAAATAATGGTCATTTTCCTTTAATAACACTTATATATAAACACAACTGCCAACCAAGTAGTTCTTCAAAATATTCAATCTATATTTTAGAATTTTCTTTTCTTTCTTTCTTTTTTTTTTTTTCGACACAGGGTCTTACTCTGTCACCCAGGCTGGAGTGCAGTCGTGCAATCATTGCTCACTGCAGCCCTGACCTCTGGGCTCAAGTAATCCTCCTGCTTCAAACTCCAGAGTAACTGGGACTAAAGGCATGTGCCACCATGCCAGCTAATTATTCTTATTTTTTAAAAAAAATTTTAGCGATGGAGTCTCACTGTATTGCCCAGGCTGATCTCAAACTCCTGGCCTCAAATGATACTCCTGTCTTGGCCTCCCAAAGTGTTGGGAGTACAGATGTGAGCCACTGTGCCCAGCCAGAATTACAATTTTCTAATATACAGTTTTCAAAATTCTCTGTTGGAATAGTTCTTTTGCAATGTGTAGTTAATTACACTTTTTAAAATGAGGCAGAAGTGGCATTAAGAATACTCTGCATTTTGGTGAAAGTTCCTTCTACCACCAAAATACATGAAGAGGTTGTTACAGAGTGCCATAATAAAAAAGAGCCATTATAGGCTGGGTGCATGCCTATAATCCCAGCACTTTGGGAGGCTGAGGTGGGAGGATTGCTTGAAGCCAGGAGTTTGAGACCAGCCTGAACAGTACAGTCAGACTCCATCTCTACAAATAATTATCCAGGCATGGTACTGTACACCTGTGGTTCCAGTTACTTGGGAGGCTGAAGGAGGAGGATGGCTTGAGTGCAGGAGGCCAAGGCTGCAGTGAGCTGTGATTGTGCCACTGCCCTCTAGTCTGGGTGACAGAGTAAGAACCTGTCTGAAAAAAGAGAAAAAAAAGAACCATTACAAAAATACAAATGTATTCCTATTTTAAAGCTAAAAACAGATTTAAATAATTTTTATTCCAAAAGATCATTAAGACCTTTTCATTACTGTGGAATGACAGCATATTTTTGTTGTTTTATTAATGAGAGGAAGATTACACTATGTCTCATAACGTTGCCCAGGCTGGACTCTAAGTCCTCAGCTCAAACGATCCTCCTGCCTCAGCCTCCTGAGTAGTTGGGATTAGGCATGGGCCACTGTTCCCAGCTTCAACAGACTTTTAAAAAATGTGGGATATTTAAGTGGCAACTCATCTAAGGGAAAAAATAGTGATAGTGTTTATCTGTAGTTTATGCTTTGTGATACCTATCTTTAAAAAATTTTAAACCTTATTTCTTCAAGTGAAAAAAAAGAATGTGATCATTTGTAAGCTAAATTTTATACTTGCTAATTATTTATAATTTTATATGTATACTCTTGTTACATAAAGATAAAAAATGGCAAGAAATCATAATACAGATATTTTTGTTTTATTTTGTTCTGTTTTAGGCAACAGAGCTGTAGGGGTAATTGTCAAATGACTCATGGGTTTGGTAATGTTTGCAAATTTGCAAAATTAACTTCATGGTAAAGAAGTTGTTATTTAGGCTGGGTGCAGTGGCTCACACCTGTAATCCCAGCACTTTGGGAGGCCAAGGTGGGCGAATCATGAGGTCAGATCAACACCATCCTGGCCAACATGGTGAAACCCTGTCTCTACTAAAAATATAAAAATTAGCTGGGCATGGTGGCATATGTCTGTAATCCCAGCTACTCAGGAGGCTGAGGCAGCAGAATCCCTTGATCCAGGAAGTTGGAGGTTGCAGTGAGCTGAGATAGCACCACTACTCCAGCCTGGTGACAGAATGAGACTCCGTCCCAAAAAAAAAAAGAATTGGTTATTTAACCAAATTATATTGATCTTATAGTACATTTATACTAAATGAATATCACTACAAATGATTTCAAAAACTGACAATATGTAATAAAAACTTAAATTTATTTACAAACTTAAAATTATATGCCATACCTATATATAAAAATGTATATATAAATATAATTTGGCTAATTCATACTTTAAATGATAACTTACCTGCAAAGACTGATGTGGTTCACTTAGTTCAACTTTATCTTCTTTTAGTATCTTAGGAATAGAATATTAATATAAGTTAAACCAATAAGCAATAATAATTTAAAAAACAAAAATATAAATTCTATTAGATTTAAGAAATACTAGAACACCATCACTAATATGAAATAAAAACTGGCCAGGCATTGTGCTCACACCTGTAATCCCAACACTTTGGAGGCTGGGGCTGGAGGATTGCTTGAGCCCATGAATTTGAGACCAGCCAAGGCAACACAGTGAAACCCCATCTGTGTGGTGGCATGCATCTGTAGTCCCAGTTACTCAGGGGGCTGAGGCAGGAGTATCACTTGAGCCCAGGAGGTCAAGGCTACAGGTGCCAATCATGCTACTGCCCTCCAGCCTGGGCAACAGAGCAATACCCTGTCTCAGAAAAAAAATAAATAAAAACTAAAATCTTAATGAAATAGTACTGTCACTTAGCAAGAATTTTTAAAGCTCTCAATAGTAATAGCAAAATTGAAGTAAAATAAATACTCTAATTATAAAACATTAAAATTTTTATATTTGAAAATATGGCCAGGCATGGTGGCTAATGCCTGTAATCCCACTCTGGGAGCACTCTGGGAGGCCAAGGCAGGCGAATCACCTAAGGTCAGGAGTTTGAGACCAGCCTGGCCAAGACAGAGAAACTCCGTCTCTACTAAAAATACAAAAATTAGCCACACATGGTGGCATGCACCCGCTGTCCCAGGTACCTGGGAGGCTGAGGCAAAAGAATTGCTTGAACCCAGGAGGCGGAGGCTGCAGAGAGCCAAGATTGCGCCACTGTACTCCAGCCTGGGCAACAGAGTGAAACTCCGTCTCAAAAAAAAAAAAAAAAGAAAATATCAAGAACCCAAGAAAGACAGTTATTCCTAGCCTTCTAAATAATTAGTTCACTTCTGGAATCAAATCTAAGGAAAAACCTTAAAATGCAAACAATGATTTATGTGCAAAAACATTTATTAAAGTGTTACTTAGGATAGCAAAATGTTGAAAATTATTTAAATGACCAAAATAGAGAACTATTTGTCCAAAGCACAAGAAAGCCATAGGATGGATAGTAAATAACCTTTAAAAGATATGTTTAAGAAGAATTATTAATAACATGAGATAATACAATGATATTAAGGGGAAAGGATATAAAGCTTTTTATACACAACAATCTAACCATATTTTTTTAACTGGGCACACAAAAAAAATCTGGAGAGAGAGAGATCCAAGATGGCCAATTACTAGCAGCTCAGGATTGCAGCTCCCAGTGAAAGTGCAGAGAGCGAGTGGATGCCACACTTCCAGACGAATTTTTGTTGCCCATGGACCAGGAGATTCCCAGCAGAGGAACCCCACGGGTCACCAGTGCAACTCTTTTGGCTGGCACGGCTGTTTTGCCGGCGCCTCGGCGTGGCGGTTCTTGGTGTGGAGTAAATGGGACTGGGCGTCCTTTTGGTCAATGTTTGGAGCTCCAGGAAGCCAGAGATGCCCATTCAGCTGATTGAAAAAGAAACTGAAGAGGGAAGTCAGACCGGAGACTCCTGGGCAGAAAAGCTCCACGAATCTCAACACCACTGTTTCAACCGGTGCTGCAGGTCGCTGCAGTGAAAATTACATAGATTCCGGCACTGGGAATCAACAACCTGGACGTCCACTCAGAGACCTAATTTGAAAGTTGGTAATTACAAAGACGACAGGTGGATAAATCCACAAAGATGGGAAGAAACCAGTGCAAAAAGACTGAGAACACCCAAAATCAGAATGTCTCTCCTTCTACAGAGGATGGCAGTTCCTCATCAGCAACGAAACAAGGCCTGATGGAGAACGAGTACAATGAATTAACAGAATCAGGCTTCAGAAGGTGGATAATAAGAAACTTCTGTGAGCTAAAAGAACATGTTCTAACCCAATGCAAAGAAACTAAGAACTTTGACAAAAGGTTTGATGAAATGCTAATGAGAATAGACAAGTTAGAGAGGAATATAAATTAATTAATGGAGCTGAAAATCACAATACGAGAAATTCGTGAAGTATGCACAAGTTTTAACAGTCGAATTGATCAAGCAGAAGAAAGGATATCAGAGGTTGAAGACCAACTTAATGAAATGAAACAAGAAGACAAGATTAGAGAAAAAAGGGTAAAAAGGAATGAGCAAAGTCTCCAAGAAATATGGGACTATGTGAAAAGACCTAATTTACGTTTGATAGGTGTACCTGAATGTGACGAAGAGAATGAATCCAAGTTGGAAAATATTCTTCAGGATATTATCCAGGAAAATTTTCCTAACCTAGTAAGGTACAACAATACTCAACTCCAGGCAATACAGAGAATGCCACAAAGATATTCCTCAAGAAGAGCAACCCCAAGACACATAATCATCAGATTTACTTGGGTTGAAATAAAGGAGAAAATATTAAGGGCAGCCAGAGAGAAAGGTCAGGTTACCCATAAGGGGAAGCCTATCAGACTCACAGCAGATCTCTCAGTAGAAATCCTACAAGCCAGAAGAGAGTGGGGGTTAATATTCAACATCCTTAAAGAAAATAACTTTCAACCCAGAATTTTATATCCAGCCAAACTAAGTTTCACACGTGAAAGAAAAATAAAATTTTTTGCGAACAAGCAGGAACTCAGAGATTTCATCACCACCAGGCCTGCTTTACAACTTCTGAAAGAAGCACCACACACAGAAAGGAACAACCAGTATCAGTTATCCCAAAAACTTACCAAAAGGTAAAGAGTATCACCATAATGAAGAATCTTCATCAACTAACGGGCAAAATAGCCAGCTAGCATCAAATGACAGTATTAAACCCACACATATCAATATTAATCCTAAATTTAAATGGATTAAATGCCCCAATCAAAATCTACAGTTAGACAAACTGAATAAAAAGTTAAAACCCATCAGTACGCTGTATCCAGACCTATCTTAAATGTGAGGATGCACAAAGACTCAAAATAAAGGGATGGAGGAAGATTCACCAACCTAATGAAGAGCAAAAAAAAAAAAAATAAAACTGGAGTTGTAATTTTCGTCCCTGATAAAATAGACTATACTAGCAACAAAGACTAAAAGAAACAAAGAAGGACATTACACAATGGTAAAAGGATCAAAGTAACATGAAGAGCTAATGATCCTAAATATATATGTACCCAATATAGGAGCACCCAGATACATAAGCCAAATTCTTAACAACTTAGAAAGAGACGTAGCTACATCGTCAATATTAGATAGATCAACGAGATAGAAAATTAACAAGGACAACCACGACTTGAACTCAGACCTGGAACAAGTAAATTTAATAAATATTTACAGAATTCACCACCCCATATCCACAAAACGTATATTTTTCTCAGTATCATATCACACCTATTCTAAAAGTGACCACATAATTGGAACTAAATCACTTCTCAGTAATTGCATAGCATTCCATAGATTTCAATGAAATATTGGTTGGCTGT
>CAUYQU010023920.1:0-28545 GCA_963574635.1 Cheracebus regulus
AGGTTTGCTGCCTCCATCTCCCACCCCCGTCACTTATATATGGCATTTCTCTCCATGTCATCCCACTCCAACCTCCCAACCCTCCACTGTCCCTCACCTATACCCCTCAACAGACTCCAGTGTGTGATGCTCCCCTCCCTGTGTCCATGTGTTCTCATTGTTCAACACCAGCCTATGAGTGAGAACATGTGGTGTTTGATTTTCTGCTCTTGTGTCACTTTGCTGAGAATGATGGTTTCCAGGTTCATCCATGTCCCTACAAAGGATACAAATTCATTGTTTTTTATAACTACATAGTGTTCCATGGTGTATATGTGCCACATTTTCCCTGTCCAGTCTATCATTGATGGGCATTTGGGTTGGTTCCAGGTCTTTGCTATTGTAAACAGTGCTGCTATGAACATACATGTGCATGTGCTTTTATAATAGAAGAATTTATAATCCTTTGGTTATATACCCAGTAATGGGATTGCTGGGTCAAATGGAATTTCTATTTCTAGGTTCTTGAGGAATCACCACACTGTCTTCCACAATGGTTGAACTAATTTACACTCCCACTAACAGTGTAGAGTGTTCCTATTTCTCCATATCCTCTACAGCATCTGTTGTCTCCAGATTTTTTAATGATCGCCATTCTAACTGGCATGAGATGGTATCCAGGAGCTGGTTTTTTGAAAAGATCAACAAAATAGACAGACCACTAGCCAGATTAGTGAAAAAGAAAAGAGAGAAGAATCAAATAGATGCAATAAAAAATGATAAAGGGGATATCACGACAGATTCCACAGAAATACAAACTACCATCAGAGATTACTACAAACAACTCTATGCACATAAACTAGTAAACCTGGAAGAAATGGATAAATCCCTGGACACTTGCACCCTCCCAAGACTAAACCAGGAAGAAGTTGAAACCCTGAACAGACCAATAACAAGGGCTGAAGTTGAGGCAGCAATTAAGAGCCACCAACCAAAAAAAGCCCAGGTCCAGATGGGTTCACAGCCGAATTCTACCAGGCATACAAAGAGGAGCTGGTACCACTCCTTCTGAAACTATTCCAAACAATCCAAAAAGAGGGAATCCTTCCTAAATCATTTAGAAGACCCCATTGTCTCAGCCCCAAATCTCCTGAAACTGATAAGCAACTTCAGCAAAGTCTCAGGATACAAAATCAATGTGCAAAACCCACAAGCATTCCTATACAAAAATAACAGACTTAAAGACAGCCAAATTAAGAATGAACTGCCATTCACAATTGCTACAAAGAGAATAAAATACCTAGGAATACAACTAACAAAGGATGTAAAGGACCTCTTCAAGGAGAACTACAAACCACTGCTCAAGGAAATAAGAGAGGACAAAAACAGATGGAAAAACATTCCATCCTCATGGTTTGGAAGAATCAATACTGTGAAATGGCCATACTGCCCAAAGTAATTTATAGATTCAATGCTATCCCCATCAAGCTACCTATGACCATCTTCACAGAACTGGAAAAAAACATCTTAAACTTCTTATGGAACCAAAAGAGAGCTTGCATAGCCAAGTCAATTCTAAGCAAAAAAAAGTTGGAGGCATCACGCTACCTGACTTCAAACTATACTACAAGGCTACAGTAATCAAAACAGCATGGTACTGGTATCAAAACAGATATATAGACCAATGGAACAGAACAGAGGCCTTGGAGGCAACGCCACACATCTACAACCATCTGATTTTTGACAAACCTGACAAAAATAAGAAATGGGAAAGGATTCCCTGTTTAATAAATGATGTTGGGAAAACTGACTAGCCATGTGCAGAAAGCAGAAACTGGACCCCTTCCTGACACCTTACACTAAAATTGACTCAAGATGGATTAAAGGCTTAAACATAATACCTAACACCATAAAAACCCTAGAAGAAAACCTAGGCCAAACCATTCAGGACATAGACATAGGCAAGGACTTCATGACTAAAACACCAAAAGCATTGGCAACAAAAGTCAAAATAGACAAATGGTATCTAATTATACTCCAGAGCTTCTGTACAGCAAAAGAAACAATCATTAGAATGAACTGGCAACCAACAGAATGGGAAAACATTTTTGCAATCTACCATTCTGACATAGGGCTAATATGCAGAATCTATGAAGAACTAAAACAGATTTACAAGAAAAAAACAAACAAACTCATTCAAAAGTGGGCAAAAGATATGGACAGATACTTTTCAAAAGAAGACATATATGAAGCCAACAAACATATGAAAAAATGCTCATCATCACTGGTCATTAAGGAAATGAAAATCAAAATCACATTAAGATACCATCTCACACCAGTTAGAATGGCGATCATTAAGAAATCAGGAGACAACAGATGCTGGAGAGGATGTGGAGAAATAGGAACACTTTTACACTGTTGGTGGGAGTGTTAATTATTTCAACCATTGTGGAAGACAGTGTGGTGATTCCTCAAGGACCTAGAAATTGAAATTCCATTTGACCCAGCAATCCCACTACTCGGTATATACCCAAAGGATTATAAATCATTCTATTATAAAGACACATGCACACATATGTTAATTGTGGCATTGTTTACAACAGCAAAGATCTGGAACCAACCCAAATACCCATCGATGATAGACTGGACAAGGAAAATGTGGCACATATCCACCATGGAATACTATGCAGCCATAAAAAAAGATGAGTTTGTGTCCTTTGTAGGGACATGGATGAATCTGGAAACCATCATTCTCAGCAAAGTGACACAAGAACAGAAAATCAAACACCACATGTTCTCATTCATAGGCTGGTGTTGAACAATGAGAGCACGTGGACACAGGGAGGGGAGCATCACACACTGGAGTCCGTTGCAGGGGGGCTAGACAGCAGGGGTTGGGGAGGGTAGGGAGGGATAACATGGGGAGAAATGCCAGATGTGGATGATGGGGGGATGGAGGCAGCAAACCACCTTGCCATGTATGTACTTATGCAACAACCCTGTATGATCTGCACATGTACCCTAGAACCTAAAGTACAAATATTTTTTTTAATGAAAAAAAAGATATAGAATTCATGATATGCATATCCTGGATTGAACCTCCAATTTTAAAAAAGTTGTTTTAAGAACAATACTGAGACAATTGGCAAGCTCTGAATGTGGGATGCAGATTAGATAACAGTAATTTTTTAATGTCAAATTTCTTGAATTTTGTAAATATACCATGATGATGAAAAAGATTCAAGAAGAATACCATACTAAATTTACTACTACTATGTGCATATATATGGGGATGTACATACATATATATGGAAGGGGAAAGAGAAAGAACAGGTATGATGAAATGCTAAGTATGTGGTGAATCTTAGGTAAAAGATAAAAGAAGAGTTGTACTATTCTTGTACCTTTTCAGTGCATTTGGAATTTTTCTTTAAAAGAAAAAGAAAAAAAAGGTAAGAGCCACTACTCACCAAGTAATTTAAGCATTTCATTTATAAAAGATCTAGGTCACTGTTGTTCATAATGCAAGGTCTACTGGACACCAAAAATGAGTTGCCAGTTACTTCATCAACTGCACTGTCATCATTCATTATCTGAAGGCATTTACTCTTCAGTCCACGGTGGAGTTTTAGGGAGGAAAAAGCAAGGGAAGTGCTGAGTGCTGTAGACTGAGAGCCCAGCAATGAATGTGGGGATCTTCAGGCTTATCAGATTTTCCAGCACCTAGAAAATTTACAAGTAGATTCTAGGAATAAATGACTTCCAAAATTATTCTTAGAAATAATGTAGTGTTAGGCCATGTGCAGTGCCTCACGCCTGTAATCTTACCATGTTGGGAGGTCGAGGTGGGCGGCTGAGTCCAGGAATCTGAGACTAGCTTGAGCAACATAGTGAAACCCCATCTCTGAAAAATATACGAAATTTAACCAGGTGTGGTGGTGCGTGCCTGTGAGGCTGAGGTGGGAGGATCTTGTGGTGAGCTGAGATTGAGCCACTGCACTCCAGCCTGGATGACAGAATAAGACCCTGTCTCAAAAAATAATGTAGTATTGATCTACTATTCTGCTCTAAAAGGATGTCTCACTACAATGGAGAGCTGCCTACTCTATAGTTAATAAAAGATGAAGGACATGGTGCTGCAATATTTGTCCTTTAGGGTAGGAGACCCAAAATTTAAACTTAAACCATTCAGTGATCTCCTCTGTTAACAGCACTTTTCTCTGCTGACTGAGCTACAGGATCCTCCAGAATTTAGCACAGTGACCTCTGATTTTGCAGTTTTCCCCATTGTATAAATAAGAGAACTAAATTGCAATGGTTGTCATTTATCTGATTTATATGATATTCTCTGACTTCCTTATTATTGTTGTTGTTTTGTTGAGATGGAGTTTGGCTCTTGTTGCTCAGGCTGGAGTGCAATGGCACCATCTTGGGTCACCACAACCACTGCCTCCCGGGTTCAAGGGATTCTCCTGCCTTAGCCTCCCGAGTAGCTAGGATTACAGGCATGTGCCATCATGCCTGGCTAATTTTGTATTTTTAGTAGAGACAGGGTTTCTCCGTGTTGGTCAGGCTGGTCTTAAACTCCCAACCTCCGGTGATCCGCTCGCCTGGGCCTCCCAAAGTGTTGACATTACAGCCTGAGCCATTCTGCTCGGCCTACTGTTATATTTGTGTACAAGTAAGAAAACATCATTTTCTGGAAAAATTCTGGAATGCTACAGACTAATTTGAGATATTTGCTATTTCAAGAAACATTTTTTTTATAGAAATTTTAATTACAAGCTGTTAAAGATACTATTTTATTAAAACAGGCAATGAAAAGAAGCAAAACTGTCTGAAATTAGGCAAATGCTCAGTTTCAAATGCCATAAGAGGATGAATGGTTATATTAGGTGTTTTAGGCATTGATTTAAACATCTTTTTCAAAGTATTGGTTTTAGTAGGAAGTACAAATTTAAAGGCTGAATTAATTTTGTGAATATGATAGAGACTGATAGTGGCCTCTTTCTGAGATATTCTCAAATATAAAAATTGAATTCAAAGAGAGAAATATTAAGCTTCACTGCAGTTGACACAATGTTGGGGGAAAAGGGATAAATATATAGCCCAGTAATAAAATGATGGGTTAAATAAAGGTCAGGGAGAGAAAATTCTGGTTAAAATGGTACTTTCTTTAAAAGTAAGATATGCTCTCAGTTGCTGATGGAAAATATAGCCAGATAAGATAAAACCTTCCTGTTCCTTTTCTATCTACACTGTGTGTTGAGTGCAAAAGCAAACAAATGGCTTTAAAAGTGCTATAATCTTTACTCAACATCAGTTATCAAAATCATAATCAGAATACACTTGCATGAAAAGTCTCTTAACATGGACAAGTCCAAAGTATGTAGCTCTAATAAGAATAAGCTATGACTAAGTATACACAGAAAGCTCTCTTAAGAATAAAATAATGTTTCCCATTTTGATTGAAAAAATATTTACCCTGGAACTGGAATTGGGGTAGAGGGGGAAAATGTTTCTCTTGAAATGTTCATTTTTTTTTCCTTTAGACAGAGTCTTGCTGTCACCCAGGCTGGAGCGCAGTGGCACCATCTCGGCTCACTGCAACCTCCTTCTCCTGGGTTCAAGCGATTCTCCTGCCTCAGCCTCCAGAGTAGCTGGGAATACAGGTGCGCGCCAGCATGGCTGGCTAATTTTTTTTGTATTTTTAGTAGAGACAGGGTTTCACCATGTTGGCCAGGATGATCTCTAGCTCCTGACTTTGTGATCCTCCTGCCTTGGCCTCCCAAAGTGCTGGGATAACAGGGTGAGTCACCGTGCCCGGCCAAAATGCTCAAAAATTTAATTTCTTATGATTTTGCAATTTTCCCTCTTGTATAAATAAAAGAACTAAATGGCAATGCTTGTTATTTTAATGTAGATCTTACTCTTTCTAGCAGAGCCCAGGGCACACACATTTAACTGTCCCTGCTTCAGTTCCATTCCTTAGCACTTCATCCCGTTGCTGGTTGGAAGTAATGAGGTGTGTCCTGGTTGCTTCCTATTTATAGAACTGAGGCAGTGATCAGAAATGACAGATGGGGCTTATGTTAGTAGTGTTTAAATTCAACTCTGAAGCTCCAGGCCAAGAATGAGGAATGGGTTCTTTATTAACTTTCCCATTTCCTTTGTTAATCAGTATCTTTTAATCAACTATATATGTACTTAGAACTGGCAAAGGCAATTTATCTTCCCTTACCTATTAAATAACTAAATAATTGCCAGCCTCAAAACAAGTGAAGTTTAGTATATTCTTGTGGTTATTCAGGAAGCTCCCCCCTACCCCGGATGTAGCCTCAATCATTGCTTAAGCCCGGGAGTCAGAGGTTTCAGTGAGCCAAGATTGTGCCATTGCACTCCAATCTGGGTGACAGACCAAGACTCCATCTCAAAGCAAAACAAACCAACCAACCATCCAGGAGGATGGTCACAATGAAAAGAAGGCCTAAAACATAACCACAAAGGAAACCAACATTGAAAGAACAAGTTGAACGACATGATATAATTTGGATCTGTGTCTCCACCCAAATTTCATGTTGAATTGTAATCTCTAGTATTGGAGGGGGGTCTAGTGGGAGGTAATTGGATCATAGGGATGAATATTTCACAAATGATTTAGCACCATTCTCTTGGTGCTGTCCTCACAATAGAGACTGCCTTCTCAAGAGATCTGGCTGTTTAAAAGTGTATGGTACCTCATTCTTTGTCTCTTGCTCCTGCTCCCACCATGTGAGACATATGCTTTACGTTCTGCCATGATTGTAAGCATCCTGAAGCCTCCCCAGAAGCAGATACCAATGTTGTGCTTCCTGTACAGTCTGCAGAACTGTAAGCCAATTAATCCTCTTTTCTTATAAATTACCCAGTCTCAGGTATTTCTTTACATCAGTACAAGAATGGCCTAATACACAAGATGAACCTGCAAAACTGAGAGGGAATGTCTAAACTGATGTGAAGAAAACTTAAGGTACCAAGGAATTCAATAGAAGCCAGGGTCACCGATCTTGATATCATATGGGATTAAGTAATATGCACACCAAGGATTATCTTCATGCTTATTAATGGCCCAGGCCTTTAATTTAATGGGGAAGATATTGCTTTCCCAGACTTGCAGGACATTCTCTTTCCCCTTGACCACTACTTGACCACTACTTACCTTCTTTCTTGCTAAATTTTCTGCAATACACTTGTACTAACTTTACAATCTAAAAAAAATAATTTTTTGAAAGTCAGCAATTTCTTGCAAAATAATACATGCTACAATGTGATTTCAATAATAACCTTTGGCATTTTTGTTTAAATTTAGTATATATTTTCAAGAAGTCTTCATTTAACAAGTATCTTTTTTTGTGATTTTAAGTTTTTAGGTATTTTTGTTTGGCGTAACTAAAACAAAATTCTAGTAATACAGATTGTCTGCATTTTGAAATTTAATGTGAAGAACAATGAATAACCCTCCCTAGAAATAGGACAGAAGAAAACAAAAATTTGCAATGACTTTAACATAACTTAATGGAGCAAATGTGCAATTTTTCTACTTTATTTTGTTGTTGTTGAGACAGTCTTGCTTTGTCACTGAGGCTGGTGGCTTGATCTTGGCACTCATTGCAACCTCCATTTCCCAAGTTCAAGCGATTCTCTGCTCAGCCTCCAGCCTCCTGAGTACCTGGGATTACAGGTGTGTGCCACCATAATTGGCTAATTTTTGTATTTTTAGTAGAGATGGGGTTTCACCATGTTGGCCAGGCTGGTCTCAAACTCCTGACTCCAAGTGATCCACCCGCCTCAGCTTCCCAAAGTGCTGGGATTACAGGTGTGAGCCACCACACCGGCCTCATCTTTCTACTTTCTTATAGCATGTTCATCTTATTCTACCTAGAACTCATCAAGTGGAGTCTATATTATCTTTCTGTTATTTTGTTAAATTGTCCCAAAATTTCTCCTGCGTTTTCTCTTGGAATAGGCTTTCTACAAAAGGTTTAAATTTCGGAGAAGAAACCAAGCTGTTAACTTTGATAGAGATAGGTAGAGATATGAGTTAGAAAAATACTTTATTACCTCAATTTAGATAAAATGTTTTAAATCAATACTACCTCATGGAAATGTAAACCTTTGTTTTGAAAATAAAAAGAGGATTCATGATTTTTATTTTGTGAGCAAGCTTTCAAAAGAGAAATGTAATTCAGCTCCTTGAAGAAATAAATCTACTTAAAGGCATAATTCCCAAAAAACACCTGCATCTCCTCTGGTTCCAAGAATATGACTGATTAGACAGTATGGTCATTCTCACAATAGTGATTCTACCCATTCATGAGCATGGGATGTGTTTCCATTTGTTTGTGTCATCTATGATTTCTTTCAGCCGCGTTTTGTAGTTTTCCTTGTAGAGGTCTTTCGCCTCCCTTGGTTAGGTATGTTCCTAAGGTGTTTTTGTTTTGCAGCTATTGTAAAATGGATTGAGTTCTTGATTTGACTCTCCTCCACTTGGTTGCTGTTGGCATATAGAAGGGCTACTGATTTTTTATGTTAATCTTGTATCCAGAAACTTCACTGAATTCTTTTGTCAATTCTAGGAGCTTTCTGAAGGAGTCTTTAGGGTTTTTAAGGTAAGCTATCATATTGTCAGCAAACAGTGACAGTTTGACTTCTTCTTTACCAATTTGGATGCCCTTTATTTCTTTCTCTTCTCTGATTGCTGTAGCTAGGACTTCCAGTAATATGTTGAAGAGGAGTGGTGAGAATGGGCATCCTTGTCTTGTTCCAGTTCTCAGAGGGAATGCTTTCAACTTTTCCCCATTCAGTATTATGTTAGCTGTGGGTTTCTCATAGATGGCTTTTATTACATTGAGGTATGTCCCTTGTGTGCCGATTTTGCTGAGAGTTTTAACCATAAAGGGATGCTAGATTTTATTGAATCCTTTTTCATGTGATTTTTGTTTTTAATTCTCTTTATGTGGTGTAACACATTTATTGACCTGCATATATTAAACCATCCCTGCATCGCTGGTATGAAACCCACTTGATCATGGTGGATGATGTTTTTGATATGCTGTTGGATTTTGTTAGCTAGTATTTTCTTAAGAATTTTAGCATCTAGTTTCTTCAGGGACATTGGTCTATAGGTTTTTTTCTTGGTTATGTCCTTTCCTGGTTTTGGTATTAGGATGATACTAGCTTCACAGAATAAATTATGGAGGATTCCCTCTTTCTCTATCTTGTGGAATAGTGCCAAAAGTGTTGGTACTAATTCTTCTTTGAATGTCTGGTAGCATTCTGCTGTGAATCCATCTCATCCTGGATTTTTTTTGTTGGTAATTTTTAAATTACCATTTCAATTTTGCTGCTTGTTACTGGTCTCTTCAGGGTATCTAATTCTTCCTGATTTAAGCTAGGAGGGTTGTATTTTTCCAGGAATTTATCCATCTTTTCTAGGTTTTCTGGTTTGTGTGCATAATTCGTATTAGCCTTGAATGATCTTTTGTATTTCAGTGGTGTCAGTTATAATATCTCCTGGTTCATTTCTTAGTGAGGTTTTTTTTTTTGGATTTTCTCTCTTCTTTTCTTGGTTAATCTTGCTAATGGTCTATCAATTTTATTAATCTTTTATTTATCTCAAAGAACAGCTTTTTGTTTCATTAATCTTTTGTATTTTTTTTGTTTCAATCTTGTTTAGTTCTGCTCTGATCCTGGTTATTTCCTTTCTTCTGCTGGGTTTGGGTTTGGTTTGTTCTTGTTTCTCTAGTTCCTTGAAGAGTGACCTTAGAATGTTATTTTTTGCTCTTTCAGTTTGATGTAGGCATTTAGGGCTACGAACTTTCCTTTTAGCACAGTCTTTGTTGTATCCCAGAGGTTTTGATAGGTTGTGTCATTATTGTTGTTCAGTTCGAAGAATTTTAAAATTTTCATCTTGATTTTGACTCAATGATCATTCAGGAGCAGGTTATTTAATTTCCATGTATTTGCATGGGTTTGAAGGTTCCTTTTGGAGTTGATTTCCAGTTTTATTCCATAATGATCTGAGAGAAGCCTTGATATAATTTCAATTTTCTTAAATATATTGAGACTCATTTTATGGCCTATCATATGATCTATCTTGGAGAAAGTTCCAGGTGCTGTTAAATAGAATGTGTATTCTGTGGTTGTTGGATGAAATGTTCTGTATACATCTGTTAAGTCCATTTATTCCAAGGCATAGTTTAAATCCATTGTTTCTTTATTGACTTTCTGTCTTGATGGCCTGTCTAGTGCTCTCAGTGAAGTATCAAAGTCTCTCAATATTATTATGTTTCTATTTTCTTAGGTCCATTAGTAATTGTTGTACAAATTTGGGAGCTCCAGTGTTAGGTGCATATATGTTTAGGATTGCGATGTTTTTCGGTTGGGCAAGCCCTTTTACCATTATATAATGTCCCTCTTTGTGTCTTTTAACCACTGTTGCTTTAGAATTTGTTTTGTTTGATATAGGAATAGCTACCCCTGCTTGCTCTTGGTGTCCATTTGCATGAAATGCCTTTTTCCATCCCTTTACTTTAAGTTTATGTGAGTGCTTATGTGTTAGGTGAGTTTCCTGAAGGCAGCAGATAGTTGGTTGGTAAGTTCTTATCAATTCTGCAGTTCTGTATCTTTTAAGTGGAGCATTTAAATTTAATATTAGTATTGAGATGCAAGGCACCATTACATTCATCATGCTATTTGTTGCCTGTGTATCTTGTTTTTTTGTTTTGCTTTTTTTTTTTCCAGATGGTGTCTCACTCTGTTGCCCAGGCTGGAGTGCAATGGTGTGATCTTGGCTAATTGCAATCTCCGTCTCCCAGGTTCAAGTGATTCTCCTGCCTCAGTATCCTGAGTAGCTGGGACTACAGGTGTGCACCACCACACCCAACTGATTTTTGTATTTTTAGTAGGGATGGGGTTGCCAGGACGGTCTCAATCTCTTGACCTTGTGATCTACCTGCCTTGGCCTCCCAAAGTGCTGGGATTACAGGTGTGAGCCACCACACCCGGCTTGTTTTTGCTTTTTAAATTGTATTTTTGTTTTATAGGTCCTGTGAGATTTATGCTTTAAAGAGACTCTCTTTTGATGTGTTTCCAGGATTTGTTTCAAGATTTAGAACTCCTTTTAGCAGTTCTTTTAGTGGTGGTTTGGTAGTGGTGAATTCTCTCAGCATTTGTTTGTCTGAAAAAGACTGTGTCTTTCCTTCATATATAATGCTTAATTTCGCTGGATACAAAATTCTTGGCTAAGAATGGTTTTGTTTGTGGAGGCTGAAGATTGGGCCCCAATCCTTTCTAGCTTCTAGGGTTTCTGCTGATAAATCTGCTTTTAATTTGAGAGGTTTTCCTTTATACGTTACCTGGTGCTTTTGTCTTACAGCTCCTAAGATTCTTTGCTTTGTCTTAACTTTAGATAACCTGATGACAATGTGCCTAGGTGATGATCTTTTTGCAATGAATTTCCCAGGTGTTCTTTATGCATCTTGTATTTGGATGTCTAGGTCTCTAGCAAGACCAGGAGTTTTCCTCAATGACTCCCCTAAATATGTTTTCCAAACTTTTAGATTTCTCTTCTTCCTCAGAAATGCTAATTATTCTTAGGTTTGGTTGTTTAACATAATCCCAGACTTCTTAGAGGCTTTGTTCATGTTTGCTTATTATTTTTGTCTTTGTTGGATTGGGTGAATTCAAAGACCTTGTCTTCAAAAACCTTGTCAAATATAAATATTGATTTGTATTTATTTTGTTACCAATCACAAACTACAGCTCTGAATTTCTTTCTTCATTTGTTCAATTCTATTGCTGAGATTTTCCAGAGCATTTTGCATTTCTATAAGTGTGTCCAGTGTTTCCTGAAGTTTTGATTTTTTTTTGAGATGGAGTCTCAGTCTGTCCCCCAGGCTGGAATGCACTGCAACCTCCACAGTGGAACCATTGCTGGTGAGCTAGTGTGATTTTTAGTGGGCATTAAAGAGCCTTGTTTTATCATATTACCAGAGTTGGTTTTCTGGTTCCTTCTCATTTGGGTATGCTGTGTCAGAGGGATGCTATAGGGCTGAAGGCTGTTGTTCAGATTCTTTTGTCCCATGGGGTGTTCCTTTGATGTAGTACTCTCCCCCTTTCCCTATGGATTTGGCTTCCTGTAAACCAAGTTGCAGTGATTGTTATCTTTCTTCTGGGTCTAGCCACCCAGCAAGTCTACCTGGTTCCAGGCTGGTACTAGGGGTTGTTTGCACATAGTCCTGTGACATGAATCGTCTCTCAGCTGTGGATACCAGCATAGTATTTGGCATGTCTCCTGGGTCCTGCAGGAGAAGTCCACTTCCTTCAGAGGGTCTGTGGATTTTCTCGGGATTCCTGGTTTTTTCTTGTAGTTGTTCTGTAGTAAAGTTCACAATGCGAGCCTCTGCACGCTGCTCTGTCTGTGTGAGTCAGAGCTGCAATCTAGTCCTTTCTCCCATCCGTTGTGATAATCCTGAAGTTTTTTTTTCTAAGTATTCATAATTGAGCGTAATATAGATGAAAAATAGATTTTTATATTTTGTGACTTTTTATGTAATTGGAAAATAGCAGGAATATTTATCCAAGGTTTTTCTTAAGTCAGGAATAAAATGTCTTTAGTCAAGGCATTTCTTAAAAAATTAAAGTTTATTTATTTCCTGTGTCAAGCACTTCCTTACTATATATGCAAGATGGTATGCTAAGATGTAGACACCTACCCCCCCACCCACACACACACACATGAATGTATCACACAATCCCTCTGTTTTCTTACCTCAAAAGCTAGTCTGTTACCACATCAAGAAGAGGTAGGTGGGTGGGTTCCAAAGTGAACATCAAAGGAATCTGATTTAGAAAGAGGTTCTGGAAAAGGAGATCCAGTAAGCAATCAACATTAGACAATTCAGGTTGAGGTGACGGGCATGTAGGAGAGCATAGTGACAGAGAATTTCCAGTGTGTGAGAGTGCCGTGATGAAGAGTCAGCATTAGGCAATATTCACATAGGTCCCAGCAGGCACTGACTAATGAGGACGGAAGTGAGATCATGCACCCAGCACAGTCTGACTTTGTACAGCACTCATGAAATGTCAGTCTTGTTCTTTTCAATTTAATGGGAAGAACAATGCACATTACACATAATGTCATTGAAAATTATGACATGAAAATATCCTGAGTGATATTTTAAAAATTAAACTATAGAAATCCAAAGAGATTGTTCTTAGCTAGAGTGATCAAGGAAAGCCTCATGGAAGATGAAGTGACTTCTGTGTAAGTCAATTCATTTCCAATTCAAGTTTCTCTTTGGCAGAATAAAATATTTCAATCATGTGAGGCCTAAGGACAGAGATGGATTTCAGGTCTTGTAGTAGAATCTATAGTAATAACAAATGTGGTCCACAAATCACCAAGCCTGTAAATTCAGTGGGTACATTGGAAAATTCTGATGTCTAAAGCAATTAATTTTATGTCAACTTCAAATGCAATTCCTAAACAAACAAACAAAAGATACGTGGATCAACCAAAGTTTGCCAATAGGTGCTCAGACACCTTTTATAAAATAGGAGTCAAAGTAAAATAAATACCTAAGAGTAATTATACTTGATAATATATAATTATAAACCAAAAAAATACCTTATTACCCTATACTGCCTGCTTTTTTGTATAGCCTATCAATACATAATTTACCTCTATTTTAAGTATAGTTTGATGAGATTGGGCAAGTATATACTCAAGTAACTACTGATACAATAAAAATTTAGAATATTTCCATTATATGCAAGAGTTCCCCATCCCCACTGTCAGACCCAGGCAAACATGGATTGACTTTCTGTCCACTAGAGGTTTACCTTTTCTAGAGTCTCACAGAAATGGAATCATATGGTATACACTTCTTTTGGTCTGGGTTTTTTCCCTTAGCATAAAGTTTTTGAGATTCATCCATGTTATTGTGTATAACAATAGTTTGTTCTTATTGCCAGATAGTAATTTATTGTATAATATACCATAACTTTTGTTCATCTATTTGCCAGTTGATGAATACACAGGTTGTTTCCCTTTGTTGGATATTGTTGATAATGCTGCTCTGAACATTCAAGTAGAAGTCCTTTGTGAGGACATGCTTTCATTTCTCTTGGTAGATGCCTAGAAATGGAATTTCTAGATTGCATTGTAAAGGTTATGTTTAACTTTTAAAGAATCTGCTGAACTGGTTTCCAAATTGACTGTTACCATTTTGCATTCTCATAGGCGCTGTATTGGGGTTGCAGTTGTTCCACTTCCTTACCAACACTTCGTAAGTCTTTTAAACTATAATCATTGTAGTGGGTGTTTGTAGTTTAAATGTGCATTTCTTTAGTGACTAATGATGTTGATAACCTTCTCTAGCACTTATTGAACATCTGTATTTTCTTTCATGAAATGCCTATTCCGATTAACCATTCACTTTAAAAAATGAGTTGTTTGTTGTATTATTGAGTTGTTAAAATTCTTTATGTGCTCTGAGTGCAAATTCTTTGTTAAATATATATTTCACAAATATTTCCCCTCAGTCTGTGGTTTGCCTTTTCATCTCTGAACAGTCTTTCAGAAGTGACTAAACGTATTTATATTTTATGAAACAAAATTTTCTTTTTTGTTGTTTGTCTCTGTGTGTTGGGGATGAGTATGAAGGGGTTGGTGTCTGTATGTCCTAAGAAATCTTTGCCTAACCTCAGGGTTTTCTCTTGAAACCGTTGTGGTTTAGTTTCTTGAATTAATTTTTTGAGTTAATTTTATAATAGAATGTTAGGTAAAGGTTGAGGTTTACTTTTTCCATGTTGATATCCTGTTGTTAATATTTGTTGAAAAGACTTGTTTTCCTATTGAAATCCTTGGCATCTTCATCAAAAATTAATTGACCACTTTCTTCACTTTCAAAATTATCTTGGATCTTCTAGATATTCTGCTTTTTCATATAGATTTTAGAATCACCTTGTACATTTCTTCAAAACAGCCTGTTGAGATTTTGACTGAAAGTGTTGGAACTATAGATCAACCTGGAGAAGATACTTACTTTCTTGTTTTAAATTGCAACACATTTTTAAAGATTCAAATCCTATAAGAAGCTTTTCAACTTATTGTTTTGATTTTACTCTTCCTCATGCCCTCACCATTATTTTGGTTTTTTTTTCTTTCTTTCTCAAAGCTAAATATTTATTTTCATAGAAAAGCTAAAATTCACTTGCCTGCAATTGGGAAAACCCAATCTAAAGGCTTGAATCTCAAAAGCAAGGTATTGCTTTTAACTGGTGACAGAAACTTGACTTGTTTTCACAAATTCTCATATAATAGTCACATGATATAGGTTAAGTTTTTGTGTTATTGTATTTTATTGTCAGGATCTTGTTGAAGATCTTAACTACATGAGAATCTCATTTAATGAGGGGCCCATGAGAGACATTTTAATCATCAGGGCTAGGAAAGGTTGTACTTCTGCTAAACAACCAGAATATTTTAATTTTATGGATACTGAAGGTTAAATTCATCATATTTCCTTCCAGGCAATCAAAGAATCTGTGGTTTAATTCCAGCATTTGGGTAAGAACTTATGATCTCCAGTATATCAACTTCACCCTTGCCTTCATCTTACTATTCTATTTTTCTTGCCCTGATTTTATTTTTCTATTTATTTTATATTCAATTGTATGTACTTATTTTTGAAAACAATGTCAATTATTTTTAATGATATTGTGTGTGTATATATACATGCATTACGTATATATACAACATATGTAAGCACATATATAAATTCCATTGAATCATTACCAATCTTTGAGATAATAATTATGCCCATTGTTTAGTATGAACTAACTAGTTTTTAGAGAGAATACATTCTTATTATAATCCACTTATTATTATTTCAGTAACTAAATATTTATTGATTTGAGACAGCATCTTGCTCTGTTGCCCAGGCTGGATGGAGTTCAGTCGTGCGATCTCAGCTCACTGCAATCTCTGCCTCTCAGGTTCAAGTGATTTTCCTGCCTCAGCCTCCTGAATATCTGGGATTACAGGCACCTGCCACTACACCTGGCTTATTTTTGTATTTTTAGTAGAGATGGGTTTTTGCCCTGTTGGCCAGGCTGGTCTTAAACTCATGACCTCAAGTAATCTGCCCGCCTTGGCCTCCCAAAGTGCGAAGATTACAGGCCTGAGCCACCGTTCCTGGCTTCTGTAACTAAATATTTAATAGAAGTAGCCTCAACTTAGTTCTTTGATTTGAAAAGATCATTTAGGAAAGAGAAAGACTAAGACTAATACTAAGACTAATACTCTAAGTATATTATTGAAGCTAAATTACTTGTCCTGCATTCCATCTCCACTTCCCACTTCCCCAGCTGTAGAGCCCTGGAAGTGCTGCGTCATCATCAGCACAAACTCCTGTCTCCAAGCAGCCCCTTCACGTGCCTTACTGCAGGGCTGGTGTTCTCCAGCAGCGCATTGGAGTGGTGGATGTGACACTTTCAAACCTCAGAGACTACTATTTAGATGCAAGATTAGAAAACTTTCTGCTGCTCATTACATCTTTCAAATCACTCAATCTCTTGCGAAAAGGAATCCTACTTCTTTAAGGCTTATACCATTTTACCTCTATGACCTGCTAATTTTCTTTGTCATTGTCGTCTATCATTTGATTACTTTTCTTTGCTCATCAAAAACTTTGCACTTGATTCAGTGTTCTCCCTGCTCCAATTCCTGCCATCACTATGGGTGGTTTCCATATCCACAATGTCCTTTCAACACTCTAATTGCTCATTTTCTTACCAAATTCATCTTTTATGGCCTTTTCTACTCTGTTATCTCTTCCCCTGGTCAAATTCTGGATCTTTTAATTAAAAATAACAAAGTTATCAATATTCCAAATAAATGGCTTAGACATTGAACACTCTTACCATAATCTCTCATTTTTCTGGATCCTTAAAAAAATTTTTTTTTTTTTAATGGATGAGAGGCTTCCATGTTGCCCAGACTGGCCTCAGAATGCATAGCTTTGTCTCCTTATGCACCAGGACAACTGGCCTGAGCCACCGGGGCTACCAGCTTGATTCTTTAACTACCCTCACCTTGACAATCCTTCAATGAGGGTCCAGTTCCCATTTCTACATCCTCTCCTTGTGTTTAATTATCTTCGTATTCAGTTTATAGTCCATGGCCCATAATTCTAAGAATAATTTTGTCTGTGCCATAAGCTGTCTTATCTCTTCTGTTTAGCAAAAACTAATCCAGTGTGACCTCCACTCTTTCATTTTTCTTTATGTTAATCTGGATAACAGAACAATTTTGGAGAAAAATCCTTCCCCAACTACACGGTACATTTTAACGTTAACGTTTTAGTGTTATTAACAGTCTTACTATGGGTAAAATCTATAAGACATTTTGAGATGCAACCTCATCAATGCTACTTTTTCCGTAGCACTCAAACCCTATTGCATGATCAAATATACTCGAAGGTAACATCCTCTTGCCAGCAGGTGGCTCTGTGTCAAAAATGGAAAAGGAAACATAATAAAAATACAAATTGTGAGATCTACAGTCTAAGATTTGGACCCAGGTCCCGGTCCCTACTTTTTATACCTTAATAGTTACTACAGGAAAGCTATTTACTATCCGGAGAAGATGAGGTATCCATGAAGAAACAAATTAATAAAAAACTAAAACAAGTCTTTCAAGGAGATTTCGAATTAACTTCAGATCTATAATATGTGTTTTTGTTTTTTTAAATTAATATAGCCAAAAATAAATGGGGGAAAATGGCAAGTACATTTAAAAGAACTACACACATATCTCATTTTAGTGAGCTTTGCTTTATTGACCTTCATAAATATTGCATTTTTTACAAACTGAAGGTTTGTGGCAACCCTGTGTCAAGCAAGTCTGTTGGCACTAGATTTCCAACAGCATGTGCTCATTCCACGTCTCTGTGTAATTCTTGTACTATTTCTAATTTTTCAATTATTATTACATCGGTTAGGGTGATCTGTGATCAGTCATCTCTAATGCTATTACTGGAATTGTTTAGGGGTGACATGAACTGTGAGCCCTTATAAGATAGTGAACTTAATCAATAAATGTTGTGTGTGTTCTGACTTGCTTTACTAACCAGCCTTTTCCCTGTCTCTCTCCCTCTCTTTGTTCTCTGAGACACAATATTAAAATTAGAGTGATTAATAACAATGGCTCTACGTGTTCAAATGAAAGGAAAAGTCACATACCTTTCACTTTATTTCTAAATTTATTTTTATGGATTCAGAGTCTCACTCTGTTGCCCAGACTGGAGTGCAGTGGTACGATCATGGCTTACTGTAACCTCAAAATCCTGGGCCCAGTGATCTTCCTGCCTCAGGCTCTCACGTAGCCAGGACTACAGGCTCACGCTATCCCCCTTGGCTAATTTTTAAACTTTTTGTAGACATGGGGCTTCACTTCGTTGCCCAAGCCAATTTCAAACTTCTTGCCTCGAATGATTCTCCTTCCTCGGTCTTCCAAAATGCTGGCATTAGAGGCGTGAATCACCACACCCAGCAGTGCCTCTCACTTTACGGTAAAGGCTAGAAATAATTAAGCTTAGTGAGGAAGGCACGTCAAAAGGCTGAAAGCCAGGCCTCTTTTGCCTAACAGCCAAGTTGTGAATGCAAAGGAAAAGTTCCTGAAAGAAATTAAAAGTGTTACTCCAGTGAACACATGAATGACACGAAAGTGAAGGAGACTTATTGCTGTTGGAGAGAAAGTTTGAGCGGTCCGGATAGAAGATCAAAGCAGCCACAACATCTCCTTAAGCCAAAGCCTAATGCAAAGCAAGACTCTAACTCTCTTCAATTTTGTGAAGGCTAAAAGAGGTGAGAAAACTGCAGAAGAAGAGTCGGAAGCTAGCAGAGGTTGGTTCATGAGGTTTAAGGAAAGAAGTTGTCTCCATAACATAAAAGTACAAGGCGAAACAGCAGGTGCTGATGGAGACGCTGCAGTAAGTTGTCCACAAGGTCCATCTAAGACAAAGAAGGAAAGTGGCCAAACAACAGATTTTCAATGTAGACCAAACAGTTATGTTGGAAGAAGATGCCATCTAGACTTTCCTAGCTAGAGAGAAGTCCGTGCCTGGCTTTCAAACTTCAAAGGACAGGCTGACTGTCTTGTTAGGGGCTAATGCAGCTTGTGACTTCATGTTGAAGCCAATGTTCATTTATCATTCTGAAAATCCTAGAGCTCTTAGAATTATGCTAAATCTACTCTGCCTGTGCTCTATAAATGAAACTACAAAACCTGGATGACAGCACATCTGTTTACAGCATGGTTTATGAAATATTTTAAGTCCATTATCAAAACATTACTGCTCATTGACAATCTACCTGGTCACTCAAGAGCTCTTATGAAGGCCGGGTGCGGTGGCTCATGCCTGGAATCCCAGCACTTGGGAGGCCAAGGTGGGTGGATCATGAGGTCAGGATTTGAGACTAGCCTGGCCAAAATGGTGAAACCCCATCTCTACTAAAAATACAAAAATCAGCTGGGTGTGGTGGCCCATATCTGTAATTCCAGATACTCAGGAGCCCGAGGCAGAAGAATTGCTCAAATCCAGGAGATGGAGGTTGATGAAGGTACACAAGGAGGTGAATATTGTTGTCATTCCTCTAACACAACATCCATTCTACAGTCCATGGGCCAAGGAGGAATTTCAACTTTCCAGTGTTATTATATAAGAAAAACATCTCATAAGCTATAGCTGTCATAGGTAGAAATTTCCTCTGATGGATCTGGGCAAAGTAAATTGAAAACCTTCTAGAAAAGATTCACCATTCTCGATACCATTAAGAATATTCACAATTCATGGGAAATGGTCAAAATATCAATATGAACAGGAGTTTGGAGGAAGCTGATGCCAAACTTCATAGATGTCTTTGAGGAGTTAAATGCTTCTAGTGGAGGAAGTAACTGCGTATGTGACCGAAATAGCCAGAGAACTGGAATTAGAAGTGGAGCCTGAAGATGTAACTGAGTTGTCACAATCTCATAATAAAACTGGAATGGATGATGAGTTGCTTCTTATGCATCAGCAAAGTGGTTTCTTGAGATCGAAACTACTCCTGGTGAAGATGCTGTGAACAATGTTGAAATGACAATAAAAGATTTTGAATACAACATAAACTTATTTGATAAAGCAGTAGCAGGGTTTGAGAAGATTTACTTCAAATTTGAAAGAAATTCTACTGTGGGTAAAACGCTATCCATCAGTATCACATACTACAGAGAAATCCTTTGTGAAAGGAAGAGTCAATGGATGCAGCAAACTTCACTGTTATCTTATTTTCAGTAATTGCCACAGCCACCCCAACCTTCAGCAACCACCACCCTGATCAGTCAGCAGCAATCCACATTGAGGCAAAACCCTCCACCAGCAAAAAGGTTGCAACTAACTAAGATTTAAATGATCGTTAGCATTTTTTAAAAATAAGGTATTCTAAAAATTAAGGTATGTACATTTCTTTGGACATAAGGCTATTGCACACTAAATAGACTACAATATACTCAGTGAGTATACTGTAAATATGCATTCAAGTGCATGTAAAGTTTATGGAATATTCTAAATCCTTTGTAGTCACATCAACAATGTTCACAGCATCTTCACCAGAAGTAGATTCCACCTCAAGAAACCACTTTGCTAATCCATAAGAAGCAACTCCTCATCCATTCAAGTTTTTTCATGAGATTGCAGCAATTCAGTCCCATCTTCAGGCTCCACTTTTAATTCCAGTTCTCTATGTATATTGTATTCTCATTATGTGTAAACATAATTTTTGCAGGGCACGGTGGCTCACGCCTGTAATCCCAGCACTTTGGAAGGCCGAGGTGGGCGGATCACGAGGTCAAGAGATGGAGACCATCCTGGCCAACATGGTGAAACTACGTCTCTACTTAAAAATACAAAAATTAGTTGGGCGTGGTGGCATGTGCCTGTACTCCCAGCTACTTGGGAGGCTGAGGCAGAAGCATTGCTTGAAGCCAGGAGGCGGAGGTTGCAGTGAGCCGAGCTCCTGCCACTGCACTCCAGCCTGGCACCTGGTGACAGAGCGAAACTCTGTCTCAAAAAATAAAAATAAAAAATAAACCATAATTTTTACATGCACTAGGAAATAAAACATTAATGTGACTTGCTTTATTGCAATATTTGCTTTATCGTGGTGGTCTGGAACTGAATGCACAATTTCCAAGGATGCCTTGTGGTGTTTTACGCTGATTTTCTGTGGCTGAGTTAGAAAGACTTTCAACATCACTTCTATGTCCTACAAATACACATACCATAAAATATTAATAAAACAAATATCTGGGCATGCAACACAGTCCAACAAATAGAAGGTTATCTAACTGTTGAATGTGTGAACATACTTTCTTTCTTCTCAGAGGTAATATTGTTTTGCTTTTCATGTTTATAATTTTTGTCACCTTTTTGTCATTATAGTTTTGCTATATATATATATATATATATTATACATATAATACATATATATGAAATTCCTAGATATTGTTTAGTTTTAGTGTAAATGATACCACACTATGCCTTCTTTTGTTACTTTATCATCAACGTTTATATATGTGTCTTCCATTTTGAGACATGTCATTGTATAAATATACCATAATGTATTATTTAGTTATCACATTAGATAAATAAAGAACCCAGATCTTCTGAAGTGCAACCAAGGGTAAAGGGGACTGTAAAAGGGATATTGGAGAAGGAAGTTATAAATATAAATTTTGGCCTTTGATCAGCTACAGAATGAGGACTGTAATGGTTATATGTCATATGTATATGTAACCAATTACATTTTTACTTCATTTTTTTCTTTCCCCTGTTATTTTATATGGCATAGTTGGTAGTAGCTAAGTTTATAAATTAATCTACATGGTACTGGATATCCGCATACCATTTCAAATAAAACTAGTGGAGGAATGAACTGTCAAGAATTGTGAAAGATATGAGATTTACCCTACTTGTAAGGTAACAGGTTAACCTCCATAGATGCTGATGGAAGACACAAGACTCCTGGGTCAGAGATGAAAGACAGTTTATTACTCACCAATTTTAGTAGTCAGAGAATGAGCATTTTTGGTGTCAGTTCCCTGAGACAGAATTGCCAGGGAACTGGCAACTCAAACAGGGCCAGATGGCACCTGTTCATGCAGTGGGTTGTGTTATAGAAAAGGAATCCTGAGCTTAGTGAATCTTAATCTTTTATAGTGAACAGAAAGCATGCCGACTCTTTGCTCTGGAAGATACACTATTTATATCATCCAAGGTTGTTCACTTATATACATGTTCTCAAAAAGAATGAATATCAGAGATTAGAGACATTGTGTTAAATTCTGACTACTACCATAGGCATATGACAAGGGAGTTTAGGTACCTCTGAGGAAGTATTACTAATGTATACTTTGGTGCCAGGTGTATTCATATCTACTGAGAACTTCTTTCCTCCTTAAGACATCAAAATATTTTAATAATGCCATTTATAGTGAAAAATCACAGCCCCAAAGCACATGTTGCATTTGGTTGTTTTATCTCCTTAGTTTTTTTTTTTTTTTTGACGGAGTCTTGCTCCATAGCCCAGGCTGGAGTGCAGTGGCATGATCTTGGCTCACTGCAACCTCTGCCTCCTGGGTCCCAGTGCAAGCAATTATCCTGCCTCAGCCTCCCAAGTAGCTGGGATTACAGGCAAATGCCACCATACCCAGCTAATTTAGAGACGGGGTTTCACCATGTTGGCCAGGCTGGTCTTGAACTCCTAACCTTGTGATTCACCTGCCTTGGCCTCCCAAAGTGCTGGGATTACAGGTATGAGCCACTGCACCTGGCCTTCTTTAATATCTTTTAATCTGAAACTACCCCCAATCCCTTTTTAACATTTATGACTTGATACTTTGAATATTATGGCCATTTATTTTGTAGAATGTATTTCATTTAAAAAAAGTGTTTCCTCATTATTAAATTCAGGATTAGCACAGAGTTATGCTATGGTCTTCTGATTGGAAGGGAAAGGAAAGGAAGAGCAAGGGAGGAGAAAGAGGCAAGCATTCATTTTGTAAATTCTTATGGGTGGAGAATGCATTCCCTGAGACAAGGAGTTCTGGGAAAACTTCTATCCATAGGGTTTCTGAGATCTAGTTCTGAGTTCTCTTATGACTGTGTGACCTTAGGCAAATTATTAAACTGGAAAATATTTTATAAAATGGCAACATATTAAGTTCTCAAGGTCATTAATAAAGTAATAGATATGGAAAGTTCTTATAGCCAATATTAAACATGACATTTTTCATAAGCAAATAAGTCTCTCAGTGTCATAGGTTATATAGAAACTCATTCATAAAAACTGTAACTACTTTGGTCAATTTTGATTACAAAAAAAAAAAAAATAACAACTGTAGCCCACATATATTGCCTCCTTAGGAAATTTAGAATTGAACATAAAGTGTTTATTAATTTTTTTCAGCCTACATATGTGTAACAATAAGCTTCATACTTACTTACCTTGCCTGATTTACTCAGATAAAATGAGCAGATGCACAGAGCTAAATTCTTATGTGCAGGGACATAAGATTGGTTTTACCTTCTCTGCTTTCAAGAGAAAAATAAAGGCTTAAATATATGCAAGGTAAGGATAAGACACTGTGGTTCTTATTGCTGGGAGTCAGTCTCAAGCCTGGGTTTTATTGGCAGTTGAAATATTTTCACCCTACAAAAATATACGGATCCAGGTTCCCTAGAAATAGCACTCTAGCTATATAGGCTGATAAAAAATACTGAGGCAAAAACTGCAGCTCCCCTAACATCTTTTGAGTGAGGAATAAGGAAATATTTAATTATGTCTAAAAATCCTACAAAGTTTAACTACTTTCAGAGACCAGTAAAAATTAGACACATATATTTTAAAATGAACTATGGGTATTGTTTTAACCTTTGGAAGAAAAATGTATTGAAGTGAGTAAAATTCTCAACCACTAAGACTTTATTTCTCAGAAAAATATATAAAAAACACAACTACCACCATGGAAATCTTCTTGGGTGGAATTATTACATCTGATCACACTTATTGACTCATAAAGACAAGATTTTGGGTTCTACCTATTTGAGTTATAGCCCTCTGTTACTCTGCAGCTCTGTAGGGAGCCCATTGCCAGCAGATGGTAAAGCACTTTATGTTCTTAAGAGATAATCAGTGAAGGAGATTCTACATTACCTCTCAGGAATTTGTTCAGTATATTACAACTCTTGATGTCAGGAAACTATTCTTCATATTTAACTTAAATCCCAGAAGCCAAAGTTTAGATCTGTTTCCTTTGGTTTAGTCCTCAGTGGAGATGGAGAACAGCTGGGAACCATCTGCATACTATTTCTTTATAAATTAGTTGGCTGAGGTCATCCCACAGTCTTCTCTTTACTGGATAATAATCCCATTCATTTAGCCTGTCTCCAAATCACCTATTTTCAAACCCTTAATCATTTAAATTCACACCTGAAAATTCTACATTTTTCATGTTTCTGATAAATGGTGTACAAGACACTTTGATATTTGTACCAGAGTTGAGAGTAATTTCTTTTCTCTGCTACATCTATGTCTGTAAGAAATACTGTATCCACCTTTAAATAATATAATGTATTTCTAATATATCATTATCTGTATTCTTCATGCTCTTTTCTTTATAGCTAAGTCACATGTTCTTCAACTTAAATATGTGTATTTTCTTCTTCTTCTGTATTTGTGTCACTTTAGGAACATAAATCTTATTGTGAAATTGAATTAAACTGAATTCTATTTTTTTCTGACTAAGCCAAATACCCATTACACAGTGCAAATACCTTATTCTTTAATTTGAAGTTATCTATGATTTAAATTTATAGGCTCTACATTCCATTCATGTGATTATCAAATATGATATGAGAAAAGCAGCTTATTCAATACAGACCCTAGAAAATATTTGGCTTCCATGTCAATGTTAGCTTTGATGACTGCTTCTTTCTCCTAGGAAAATATTTCTACTGAGCAGTAACATCAGCTAGGCAATCTTTATGGGCAACAGATACACAGTCTGTGGGTGGCGTTGATTTGCATGGCAGCTGCACTTGTTCCTGTAGCATCATTTGCTTTGCCATTGTACACAGATCAGAAATGGCTCACTGTGAGCTTGTCACTTGACTTAGTGCGGTAGGCAGCATAGTTTGGTAGGCATATCTCACTCCTTCTTTTGCATGCCTCCAAACCATGGTTATGAGCTATCGCCACCAAAAAATTTTCCTATCACCACGAAAAGTGATATGTGGAGAAAATTTGCTTACAGTCTTGACCAGAAACTGACTGAAGGAAGGGGCTGCCACAAACATGCTAACCTGTATTTTTTCTGGGCTCATAATTTTCATTCCTGTAGTAATCCTAATTCAAGGTAAGATAAACTATATCTGTTCTAACCAGTTCTGTCATTCTGGTCTCCAAAAAAGTTAGGTTTGTCTCACAGGATGCTTTTTTCTAAGAACCATGCTGTGTCTTATTTTATTTTTCCTAAGATGTTTTCCAGTTCATTTTCTAATGACTAAATTTAGCTATTTGGAAGGAAGCTTAAAAAAAAAAGAGAGATAGTGCATTGGCTGTCGACTGACAAAATTTATAGTTAATGAAGAAATACTTAATAAGGATTGGCATGTAAGAAGCTATGGCAATAAAGTCAATTCTTTTTTTTCTCTTTTTGAGACAGGGTCTCTCACTTTGTCACCCAGGCTGGAGTACAGTGGCATGATCTTGGTTCACTGCAGCCTCAACCTTCCAGGCTCAAGTGATCCTCCCACCTCGGTCCTCTGAGTAGCTGGGACTGCAGGGTCTGCCACCACACCTGGATAACTTCTGTATTTTTTATGGAAACTGGGTTATACCATGTTGCCCAGGCTGGTCTCAAACTCCTGGATTCAAGTGATCCACTCATCTGCACAGTGGTGCAGGCCTGTAATCCCAGCACTTTGGGAGGCTGAGGCAGGTGGATCACTTGAGGTCAGAAGTTCGAGACCAGCCTGGGCAACATAGCGAAATCCCATCTCTACTAAAAATACAAAAATGTTCTGGGCGTGGTGGTGTGTACCTATAATCTCAGCTACTTGGGAGGCTGAGGGAGGAGAATTGCTTGAACCTAGGAGACTGGGAGACAGAGGTTGCAATGATCCAAGGACGCACCACTGCACTCCAGCCTGGGTGACAGAGTGAGACTCTATCTAGAAAAAAAAACGGAATTAGGGAAAGCAAGACGATTCTTTTGAGGAATCTTGTTAGAAATGAGAGCAAAAAGGGATTGTACTTTTCTGAGGAAGTGAGATTAAGAGAATATTCTTAAAACAGGAAAAATGGGTGGCATCTCATCTCCTGTTTGCCCTTGGATCTCTGGGTTTGATTTTTGCATTGACTTTAAACAGATATAAGTACCCCCTTAACCAGTACCTGCTTTTTGGATTTACGCTGTCAGAAGCTCTGACTGTGGCAGTTGTTGTTACTTTCTATGATATATGTATTATGCTGCAAGCTTTCATACTGACCATTGCAGTATTTTTTGGTTTGACTGTGTATACTCTACAATCTAAGAGGGATTTAAGCAAATTTGGAGCAGGGCTATTTGCTCTTTTGTAGATTTTGTGCCTGTCAGGATTCTTGAAGTTATTTTTTTATAGTGAGACAATGGAGTTGGTCTTAGCTGCTGCAGAAGCTCTTCTTTTCTGTGGATTCATCATCTATGACGCACATTCACTGATGCCTGAACTGTCACCTGAAGAATACCTATTAACTGCCATCAGCCTCTACTTGGATATCATCAGTCTATTCCTGCACCTGTTAGGTTTCTGGAAGCAGTTAATAAAAAGTGATTAAAGTATCTAAGCTCAATTGGAAAACAAAACAAAAAAAATTTAATGAGAAAAAAGGATTAAAAAAAGTAATTGTGTCTTTTAAGCAGTATATAGAAAGTGTTTCATTAAGTAATAAAGTCTGAGACAATAATTAAATACTGTTAGAATCTTTATTTGTATCCTGTGTAATTCCAAGAGCTTTAAAATCTTACTATTCTTTATGATACCTCCTCTCTAAATCCTTGATTTAGAAACTCAGTTAAGAGCTATGAAAATTCTATTAAAAATGTTTTTCTTTCTAAATTAGCCATGCATAGCTGTTCATTTGCAATTCAAAAATAATTTTATGAGTAGATAAGAATATCAGTTCACCCTTGTCTAGTGATTTTATTTAAATTTTCCCTGAATTATTAAGTAATATTGATTTGGCTTTGATTTTAAAGTAGTAGCATCTTTACCATTAAAAACTGTATATCTCTTTCTGCTTGGAGATTTTCATCTAATTTAAAAGGAAAAAATATAAAAGATAAATTCTGCAGAGAATTATTCGGTATATTAAAATTATATTAAAATGTTAATGACATTATATTTTAAATTGTAATAAAATTAAAAGTTTGCCTAAAAGTCACATTTTATGACAAAATGTGACATTAGTTGTTTTTTAAAGTATAGATTTTATTCTGAATTTATAGAATGCTAATGTGGTTAGAGGACACCTAAGATACTGGGTCATCAGCCATAAAGTATATCTATTTCAGAGAGAGATCCAAGATGGCCGCGTAGCAGCAGCTCAGGATTGTGGCTCCCAGTGAAAGCGCAGACAGCGAGTGGATGTCGCAATTGCAGACGCATTTTTGATGCCCACAGACTGGGAGATTCCCGGCGAAGGAGCCACACGGGTCGCCAGCGCGACTCTTTTGGCCGGCGCAGTGCTTCTCGGTGCGGAGTGTACGGGACTGGATGCCCTTTTAGTCGGGCTCCGCTGGTCCCATCCCCACAAGGAGAACAGGAATTGGAAGCGCTGAGGATGGAGAAAGCACAGCTGAACCCGGGAAGGCCCAGCTCTGTGGGGAAGGGGCACCCCCCGAAGGAAAACTAAGAAACAGAAAAAACTTCATCACCAACAAGCCGGACGTCCACTCAGAGACCCAATGTGAAAGTCGGCAATTACAAAGACGACAGGTGGATAAATCCACAACAATGGGAAGAAACCAGTGCAAAAAGGCTGAGAACACCCGAAATCAGAATGCCTCTCCTCCTACAGGGGATTGCAGCTCCTCATCAGCAAGGGAACAAGGCTTGATGGAGGATGAGTGTGATGAACTCACAGAATCAGGCTTCAGAAGGTGGATAATAAGAAACTTCTGTGAGCTAAAAGAACATGTTCTAACCCAATGCAAAGAAACTAAGAACGCTGAAAGTAGATTTAACGAAATGCTAATGAGAATGGACAACTTAGAGAAGAATATAAGTGAATTGATGCAGCTGAAAAACACAACACGAGAACTTCGCGAAGCATGCACAAGTTTCAACAGCCGAATTGACCAAGCAGAAGAAAGGATATCAGAGGTCGAAGATCAACTCAATGAAATAAAACAAGAAGGCAAGATGACAGAAAAAAGGG
>CAUYQU010023922.1:0-31259 GCA_963574635.1 Cheracebus regulus
GAGTGGACGTCCGGCTTGTTGGTGATGAAGTTTTTTCTGTTTCTTAGTTTTCCTTCGGGGGGCGCCCGTTCCCCACAGAGCTGGGCCTTCCCGGGTTCAGCTGTGCTTGTTCTCAGTCCTCAGCGCTTCCAATTGCTGTTCTCCTTGTGGGGATGGGAGCAGCCGAGCCCGACTAAAAGGGCACCCAGTCCCGTATACTCTGCACCGAGAAGCGCCGCGCCGGCCAAAAGAGTCGCGCTGGCGACCCGTGTGGCTCCTTCGCCGGGAATCTCCCAGTTTGTGGTCATCAAAAATTTGTCTGCAATTGCGGCATCCACTCAGTCTCTGCGCCTTCACCGGGAGCCACAATCCCGAGCTGCTGCTACATGGCCATCTTGGATCTCTCTCCCCCTTTTCTTTTTTTAAATCTTTCAGAGAAAGGACTTTACAAAAAAAAAAAAAAAAGAGTCTCTGGTCTCAGGTTTCATCTGATCTCTCATGGCTAGGATGGCTTATTCCCAGATGGATCTAGATGGGTAGGTCCTGAAAGTTCATTTTAGCAGGTTGTGAAGTCTCCTGTCCTTTGTAAAAAAAAATTAGAGGGAAGAAGGGGGAAAAAGGCAATGACAAAGCAAAGGACAATCTGAAAAAATCAACATAGGCCACATTACTCTGAAGTCCATACATTAGTAGGTAGGTATAAAAGTGGCTTATGTATGTAAACAGGTTGCTGTTATTTTCTTCTAAAGTTTAAATTGTCTGGCTTCAGTGTGTATGATTTAAAAAAAAGCACAGCTTAGTTTTCAGTTATTCCAAATTAGGAAAAATGGAGAAAAAGAGAAAAAATTTAAAAAAAAGAAAAAAATAGAAAAATAAAACATTATTTTGGAGACTTGTAGCCAATAAAAATTAGAATTTGGTCCAAACTGTAGAAAATAATAAAAGTTAAAAAAAAATTAGGCAGAGTAGACTCTAACAGGTATAGTATTGTTTTGAACAGCCAAGCCGAAACACATTTTTTTTCTTCTCCAGTTTCCCATTTTACTAAAGATAAATCATAGCACTGATTTGCTTATTATAGTTGGCCTAATTATTTCTATATAGTGCAGCAAGAATAATTATTTTTTACAAAAATTTTTAAATTGGCTTTGATGGAACTCTGTTCCAAGGAAGGAATCTCAGATGAGACTTTTTTAAAGCCAAGCCCAGCAATGGATTTGTGCCATCAAATACTTATGAGTTTGGTGAATTTCCTCTCTTCTTGAATTTCCAAGTTTAACCTTGGGGTTCTGTGCCTGTCAGCAAGTGACATTCTTTATTTACTACAGTTCAGAGACCCTGTACAGGGACTGTGTACACAAAATATGAGGCCAGTTTTTCCAAGGGCTTTATTGGCTCCATAAGTCAAGTTTGGTTCCTTAAAGGAAAGCACCATTCCAGTCAAAGCTTTGTTAAAATAACCAGTTTCTCCAATTGTGTCCTGTTATAAATTAAAACAGATACCTATTACACTTACACAAATAAATGCATTGCCATAAGTTAAGAATATTCACAAATAGTTTCCAAATTCCAGATAAATCAGGTAGAGAGAAACAAATATGCTCTAAATTTTGTTCATGAGAATATACTAAATTGTTAAAAGCTGTCAGTAGCGCAAAAGAAATGTTTTAAGACTCTGAAAAACAAAACAAAGGATCAGCAAGCATTTTAATAAAAAAAGTCAAAAAGATTGATTCAGTCCATGCAGTTAATTTTTGTTCTGCTTGATACTCATGAACATTTTAGCTCTACATGAATCCTGAAAGTTTTTCCTGATATCACAATCTCCCAAGTTGTCAGAAACCTGCATTTAAGAGCACCTGTTGAAGTTTTATAGCTGATTATCAAACCACCCTCTAAAGAGGAACAAAACAAGACAGTTGTCCATGGGTGAAAAAAAACTTTTGAACCAGCCATAGTCAAAAGACACAATTGATAAGAAAATTTGTTACTTCTGTGGCACACAATAATTTTAATGTAACGATTTTTACTGATAATGTACACTAAAATATATCAGAATTACTGGAGTTTCCCATAATTTTGGAACACGTACCAACAACATATTTATACAAATACAACCGAAAGAAAACCAAATACCACTTTATATTTGACAATGCTTCCTGTATAGTTTTATACCAAATAAGCCAAATTATGTCATTTTTGGACTTAAGAGAACCTAATGTCTTAAAGGATTAGATTAGAAAAAGACTTAATTTATAATTTGAATTTAGAAAGTTTGTCAAATATCAGAGGTTTAACACACTTGATATTACAAAATAGGATTACAGGTCATTGTAAGCTCATTTATCTAACCAAAGTGATAATTTTCAAGGATTTTTTTAAAAAGTGAAAACCTTCATTCTTTGAGAGAGGAGACTGAATTTTCTAAACAAGAAGCTCTAATAAAACCAGCATGAAGCCAATTACATTTGTTTTTCAAAATGTTGTGAACAATCTATAAAGTTTAATCTTGATTATAAAACTTCCACAAGCCTTTTATAATCTTTATAACCTTTATTAAAGAGTTGGTTATGCTTCTAGAAAACCTTGTTAATCTGAACTATATACTGGTTTTGTATCAGTGTGCCTTTGACACTAATGATTAATTTATAGAGAAACTGAACTTATTTCATCTTTCAAAATTGGCCTTTAGGACCTTATGGGCCCACTTCTTCCACAATAGTCCCTGGGCATTGAAGAGTTGAATAGCTTTAATTACTTGCCCTGTATCTCAGGAATATGAGGCTTGAAGATGAGGCTTTGATTGCTGTCAGTACTTAAAATTTAGCAGGACTTGTCCTTTTTAAACCCAGGAGTTAAAGCCCTGTTACTCAATGTTACAAAGACTTGAAAAGCACATACAGGGGCCAGTTGCAGTGGCTCATGCCTGTAATCCCAGCACTTCGGGAGGCTGAAGTGGGCAGATCACCTGAGGTTAGGAGTTCAAGACCAGCCTGGCCAACATGGTGAAATCCCGTCTCTAATAAAAATACAAAAATTAGCTAGATATGGTGGCAACTACTCGGGATATTGAGGTGGGAGAATTGCTTGAACCTGGGAGAAGGAAGTTGCAGTGAGCTGAGATTGTGCCATTGCACTCCAGCCTAGGCAAGGCTCCATCTCAAAAAAAATACATGTATGTAATAACCTTAATTTAAAAAAAGATTTTGTCACCGAAACTTTTTTATTAGAAAATACCAAAATAATGAAATACCTATTATTAGAACTTTATATTCTAAATTATGAGCAGTTTGTCTACAAGTATTTATTCCATTACATTTACCTAATTATTTCATTTTAATAGTTTACCTAGGTTGTTTATGAAAACTGTGATAGTCATGATTTAAAGTTATGAAACCACCATTGCAAAATGATAACTGAGAGTGAAAAAGTTTTGACTTGACTCCATCTTGCTCTTAACCTCCTAGCCGTCCTTGTTCACTGCTGGCCACAGGCCAGACTAACTGTGGGAGAAACTTCGTTTATAGTTCAGCTTTGAAACAAAGATGGTAACAGTCCTTTCCCAAAACAAACCTCCTTATTGTCTCTGGACTGGACTGCCTAAAACCACAGGATTAGAAGTTATGGTAATCTTACTAAATTCAAGATGCAGCTATTTTCATTAAACCCATATCAATGTCTTATTAAAAATTACGCAAGCAAAGATAATTCTGTTTGGGGCTGGGTTTATAGTTTTGTAACCCCTATGCCAAATTTTGACACCTTATAGTATTTGGCAGGGATAAGTATGAAATTGCTTGATTAATAAATGCAAACAAACGTGAATGCTGGCAATTCTTAAGACATTTCTAATATTACTTTAGCAATCATTTTAAAGCCAGATTATTTATTAAAGATTTTACTTAAGTTATATAAATTTGAAAAAGCATTTGACTGGTCTTTTCTTTTTTAGTATCTGATTTAAGCACTTTTATTTTTCTTTAAGCCAATTAATTAGAACTCTTTTATATATTTTTAGTAGTGAAACACTGTGTACACAACATCTAAGTACATATAAAGACGAATTAGGCATGCCAGTGGTAGTACATTTTATAGATTTATAATGCCCTTTTTTCCTATCATAGAGTTTCATATTCTTGATAACCTGTTTTACAACCCTAGGCAGTTGTCAGCTAAATAGCCTTAAGTTTGCACATTAAAGGAAACAACTCAGGTGAAAATTAAGTAGCAAAATCTATATCATAAGGTACAGAGAGAAAAAGTCCAGTGGTACTAGAGGGAGACACTTTCATTTTATTTTGAGTCAAATTAAACATAAAATTAAAGTACACTCTCTGCCCTAAGCAGTTTCCTGCTTGAGTTTTCCTTAGTGATTCTGGGGCCCAAGATCTTTTCCTTTCACAGGCGTGACCCAACACTCCTGGTCTACATCCTTGACTGAAAAAAGTGCTGCGTCACTGAACAAAAGCCAAGGTTGTTATTAGGTCTTTCACCCTGTCCTTTTCTCATTCTTTCTCTCTCTGTCACTCTAGCTGTCTCTCTCCTTCCCTGTCTCTCCATTCCCTCCATTGGACCCTTTAACATAGGGATAAGCTGTTAATAATTCCCTACTATTGTACCTAGATTTCTCTATAGCTTGCCCAGATCTTTGGGAAGAGTCCTTTCTTTAAGCCCTTCTTAAATTCCACAATTGGAACAGGCTGTCATTCTTGCCAGTACTCTAGGTTTCTATGTATAAAGGACCTATAAACTGACTACACCATAGGCCATGGTGACCCTTGTGACCTGCACGGATACCTCCAGAAGGCCTCCCAGAGCTAGAAAGTTTGAAGTAACAGGAAAACCACAGAAGAAGAATGGCTAGCTCCTGCAGTGCCTAATTAACCAACCTTGCAACATTCTGCCATTATTCCTGCCTTAACTGATAACCCGACCTGTGACACTGGACCACCCCACCGACCCCTGCTCCCCGACAACACTTCCCCCGGCTTGCAGAAACCGCCCTGTACTGTAATGTTCCACTGCCTACCTCAAACCTATAAAACCACCTCCTATCCCAGCACACTTCACTGACTCTCTTTTCGGACTCAGCCCACTCACACCTCGTTGAATAAAATAGCCTTGTTGCTCACACAAAGCCTGTTTAGGTGGTCTCTTCATTCAGAGCATGCCTAACACTATAGACTGGTTAGAATAAAGACTTTTGCAAATGCTTCTTCCCTTTCACGATAAAGTCACTGATTTTGGGAACGGACTTAAAGTAATTCACGCATCAGAAATGCACCGCATGCTGGTTTTCATGTTGGAGCTGTTGTTTTGTTTGTTGTTTGTCAGGTATGTGGGTGTTATAAGGATCTTCCTGAAGCTTTTCCCGAGGGACTTGAGTTCCAAACCTCTTGTGGTGCCCTCCACACATCAGGCATGTGACAAAATAATGCATGAAAGGTAGAACAAGAAAATTGGTCTTTGCTCTGCCAGACCCTGTGGAGAGCTGGCAATACTCCTTGACAGATGTGTAAATTAGTGAGTAAAACTTGCCTTTGATTCTGCAGCACTCTCTGACATCACCCGTTTTTGCTTTCCAAAGTGACAAAAGTTCTCAACTTGAGGGTGACAAATATCTGTGTGTTTTTGCAAAACACCTGAGTCAGCAGAGGGAGAAAATTCTCTAATCAGGGAGGCATCTTTTTCAAGGCGGAGAATTTGACAACTCTTTGATGTGCATCAACAGAAGTGGTAACTGCAGTATGCTAATTAGAATGCTGGGTGACCATACCCTGATGTTTGCCCTCTCACTTCTCTGTTGTTTTCTATTTGGTGCTAAGACCTTTTCTCAGCTATTCTTTAGGGGGATGCCTTTCCATTAAACACACGCAATTTCAGCTAGCTCATATAATTAGCCTGTACTGGTATTCTATTTGGCAAAGGTCTAGAGAGAGCAGACATGAATCGCCTGTTGTTGTATAAGTGTTTTGCACACAGGAGACTAATTTTTTCGGTTGTATTGTCTATGGTCAGGGATTGTGCATTCTATAACCAGTGCTGTTCCAGACTTAGTACAATGAGGAAAGCCATTCAGTGTACAGCAATAAAAAAGTAATTTCATTTTGTTAGAAATAATTATCTGGCCCTATTTTTGTCATGTTCTGTTAAAGACTTAGAATTTTCTCTTTCTTCAGTCTATGTGTCCCTTTCACGTTGCTAAAATAGCATTTAGGAAGATGAAGTTATAGTGGGAGGGAAAAGTGCCCTTTTCCTTCCCTAGTCTTAACTATATTTTTTTATTAAAAGAAAATTAAGCAGTTGCCTTTAGGAGAACAAGTGGGATAGGGTCTTGTGTGTCATAATTCTCTATTCTGTGTGTTAGATGGTGAGCTCCAAAAAGAGTGGGACAATGTCTTGTTCACACGTCTATCCCCTGGTGCCAGTCACAAGGGTTCAGCACACAGCAGTTGCTCAATAAATTTTTGTTGAATAAACAAATAAATGAATGAATGTATTTCTTAAGTTTTCAAAGCATTTTGATACTATCTCTAATTCCTAGATTTAAAAAAATTATAAATCTACAAACCAACACCGTTTTGAAACCAATTTTAACTTCTTTGACTCCTTCTCTTACTTTGGGTCTCTACTTTTCTGATTTTTTTTTCTACCCAGTCCTTTTCCCTTGAATATTTCTCTGCCTTTCTGCAGCTCTATTCTTTCCAGTAGGTTATCTCCCAGATAAAATATTATACTGTATTAAAAACTCCTTATAGCCATCTTATCACTGTGAGTTTGCTCATTTTTCAGTATGGCAAACTTATTACTTGTAATCTTTCTTGTTTATATTTTTAGAAAAATGTCTCTATGGTTATCCAAGCTGTCCATCTTATTCCTCATTGCCTCAGATAAATGAAATGATTTTTCTAAGAGTAGATACTTCAGAAGTGCTGACCCAGGAAACGAACTCATTTCCTTTTCTTGGGTTTTTCTGCCTCTGTTGTTTTTCCTTCTCTTTTTTATGTTTTTCTTTTCTTACCCCAAGAGTCCTGACCCAAGAAAATGTACCATTAGATTTGTTCAGTTTCTACCATTTGGTCAGAATAGACTCCCTGCTCTAACGAAAGCTCCCAAACTCGAAGTCTGAGTAAAATATTTTACTCTCTCGTGCACAATATAAAATGTTCCTTCTTTATCAGACAACTCTCCTGGGTGGCTTTCCCCCCGGATATTGATTCAGGAATATTGGCTCCTTCCATCTTAAGATCAAGCCATCTTCAACCATCTTGCCGCTCAAAGAGCCGGTGCTAATAAAGAGAAAGCCAATACTGCACATAGCCTGCAGGTGGCGCACATCACTCCCATTCTCACTCCACCCTCTGGGACTGGCCCTTCTAAATGTTGGGAACATGTTGGGGTTTTGACCGACAGACTGCAAGAGGCGCTGCTGTGCGGTGGGTGTTTGGGAACGGAGTGTCTGGCTGGGCAGCTGTCTGTAGCAGCAAGTGTGTGCTACACAAAGGGATCGCCAATCAGTGGTAGTCCGCCAGGCATCTCTGCCACATACGTATTAAATAGCTCTACCGTTCTGATCATTCTGTTGATTATAGGCCCCTAGGGTGGCTCTTAAAGGTGGAAAGAAACATTTTTTAAAACAACAGCAATCTTGTACATCTTTTGAGCTCCAGAGTATTTAAATAGAGCCTCGAGTTAGGGATTGAGATGTCTTCTAAGAAACAGCATGTAAGCCACTGCCCTGTAACTTTCCGCAGAATTACTAGGGCGTGGTGGGCTCGCTTTTATTCGGACAGCTTTCCGGGGTAAAATACTAATGCTAAGAATCAAGATTTGGAACATCTGCCTTGCACAGACTAAGTGCGGCTTGTGCCATAGGTGAATGTCTGTGTTTGATGAGCTATTTCATGCCGTGAAACATAAAATCACTGAGAACAATCGAATTTTCTGAAAGATAGATTCTTCATGGGGTGACATAAAGTTGTTAGTGAGAAGGCACCGTTTTGCAGGGTGAAATGCAAAGGGAACTGAAGATTAGTCCTACGTGTTCTTCACTCTGTTATCCTGGGGAGAACAACATGACCTGATTGCTACTTGAAAAGAAAAGGCATAAATTATGGCTGATCAGACTTCAAAAAGCCCAAATGTGAGCTTATCACTCGACAGCCTGCTAACCAAGCAAGTAGTCTTAAGTTTCAAGCTGTCCATCAGGAAGAAAGATTTTTGGTCATAGACAAGATTTTCTTGGCCTAGAATGATGTATGACTTGTTTCTATTCTGCTTTAAATCTGTGGTGCTTTGATTGCTTTTTAAAGCAATGTGCACGTTTTTGTCTTTCTACTCACCTCTAACCCTTTAACTTGCCTTTTCTGATCAGTAAGAGTTCCAGGGCTGGGCATGGTGTCTCACACCTGTAATTCCATTGCTTTGGGAGGCTGAGGCTGGAGGATCACTTGAGGCCAGGAGGTTGAGGCTACAGTGAGCTGTGATCACACCCCTGCACTCCAGCCTGGGTGACAGAGCAAGACCCTCTCTCAAAATTGGGGAAAAAAGAGCTATAAATTAGAAAATAATACATCAACACCAAACAGCCATTCATATCAACACATTACATTCTTAGTATTTGGGGAAATTCCTCTTGGTAATCAAAGGCAAGGCTGTATTTGCTGATGTAAAATTTCAAGTTGGGAGGGCAGATGAGCTAATAATATATATATGTTTTTTGAGACAGTCTCATTCTGTCCCCCAGGCTGGAGTGCAGTAACCTTGGCTCATTGCAACCTCCACTCCTGGGTTCAAGTGATTCTCTTGCCTCAGCCTTCCAAGTAGGTGGGATTACAGGTGCCTGTGACCATGCCAGCTAATTTTTGTATTTTTAGTAGAGATGGAGTTTCACCATGTTGACCAGGCTGATCTCGAACTCCTGACCGTAGGTGATCCACCCACCTTGGCTTCCCTAAATGCTGAGATTACAGGCATGAGCCACCACTCCTGGCCGAATTAGTAATATTGAGAGTATGATAAAAGTCTCTGACAATGTTTGCATTTAAACAAAAGTTACGTCAGATTTATTAAAATGTGGTTTAACTGTCATTCTGTACTTCAAAGAGTACGTGAAAAATAATTACAGTCTAAGAGTTTGAAAGCATAGTCTCATATGATTTGAATTCATATATTGTTTGTTTCAACTATGAGCATGTATGACTTTTTAAAAAAATCGAATTCCCTCAATTTAAAGATAAAAAATGGGATTATGACTTGTTCAAAGTCAGACAATCTGTTAGTGGCAAGTTAATAAAGACTGTATTTTTCTGTGTGTGTGTGTGTGTTTGCTGTGGTTGTTGATGTTAAAAGATAACTAGCATAATCCTCATATGAATTCTTTAGTTAATACTTGGTAAGAGTTCCTTGCTATCATTTTTATGATGCTGAAGATTGGAATTGTGCATTATTTTATTGTAAGCTCTTGTCAGTGGAAACAAAATGAATTTTCTCTCAGAGAAAAATGGAAATGCTGGCTTGCTAGTTAGACAGCAATGTTGGTTATACATTCATATCAGGAGGCTTCCTTACACTTCCTCAAATAACTAGCCATTTGAACAAAGCCTTTCTGGGAAGACCATGGCAATAAAAATAAACTTATTTAAAGTCATTGAGAAAGAATTGGGATTATTTTCAATTTTAGAAGTGGCACAGAGAAAGCAAATCTGTTGCTGTTTTCAGCATCTTCAAATATAACAGACAGTGTTAAAGGTATAGTTTGTTTGCTATTTGTGATGGCCGGAGCTGCAAGGTGACTGTCATCCAAAAGGCCATCAGGATGACTAAAATAGTGGAAAAGAGGGCTTTATTGGCAATATCAGTTTGGAAGCTGGGAAGAGAGTCTCCAACATGGACCATACATGCTGTCTCTTCAAAGAAAGGAAGAGCAGGTTGGATTTTATGCCTCGCAGGGTCTCTGTTACATGGTAAAGTCAAACATTTTCAGCAGGTTTCAGGGAAAAGTTATGCATATTTATAAGGGGGAGTCAAGTGCATGTGCTATGTATGTAACATACATCCCATATTCACTTTGGAGTGGGTTGTTGCATTTAAATGAGGTGGATTTTGGCTCTTTATGTCAAAAGGTGAACTATAGGACACAAACACAATTTGTGCACAGCCTCTGGAAACTGCTGAAACTGGCTTAAGGTCGGCTGCAGTTGCTTGTCGGAAAACAATAAGGCTGTCCTCCATCCAATCAGAGTTGAGGTTATCTGGGATATAAATCAGCCTGATAAATTGACTGGTAGCTCCTGTTGTTAGGGAGTTTAGGAAGAGTGTGGTTTTTCTTACAGCCGTGGGAATTTATGGAGTTTTCATGCTAGAACTCCTGAACCCTCGACCTGTAGGTAACGTTTCTTTTCCTAACCTTATGGTTCTTCTTAGTTAATGAAAGGACATCTATTTTGATCTCTCAGATCAAAGCCTCAAAGATCCTCTCCTGGTATTTACACACTTCTATAGTCCCTGCCAGCATAAAGAGGGCTGCCCTGTGTAACCAATAGAATATTGCGGAAATAATGTGTGACTTTCAAGCAAGGTCATAAGAGACTTTGTGAGTTCCGTGTAATAAAGAATGTTTATGCTTACTTTAAGCCACTAAATTTTGGAGTGATTTGTTACATAGTCATGGGTAAGTAACCCATTACTCAGTTCATAATCCTCTACATTATTATATTCTTGTCATAATGATGATAATTATTACTAACATAATTATCAATTGTGATAGTCACAACTATCATTTTTGTGGGCTAATTCTCTGCCAGGTAATTTAAATGTATGTATAGCTCTTGCAGTATTTCTTCAGAGTAGATTTTACTATTTTAATACTACAAGTGAGACAGATAAGCTCTGAGGATGGCTTGCAGAACATCAGACAGTTACAAATGGCAGATCTGGGATTTGGATAAAAGTCTTACTATTCTCTTTGTACTACTCCAAGGCACCACTCTTAATGACAGCAGAATTGTAAGTCAGAAATTTAAAAAGAGAAAAGCCTTGGATTTTGATTTTAAAATGTGAAGCTATTCAAAAGTGATCCAGCTCCAAAATAGTAACACATATTCCTCACTTTTTGTTACTTATTTTACATAAGTGTCCATAATATAAATACTTAGATAGCATTGTCTTACGTAGCAGTACCCTACTTGCAGCTGGGATATCCATATGGTTTCTCTTGGTAAGATCTTGGCTGATGGCTTAATGTAATTGTTCAAAATTGGTGTCTGAAAACTTTGGACACTTTTAAGTTGTAATCATATATTAAATGTTAATTTCAGAAACACAAAGCAATTACCATGTGCCTCATATGGTGGCAAGCACAGAAAGAGTTATTTTCAACTTGGAGAGTGCATTAGACTCACTGGGGAGCTTTTCTAAAGTATACATGGTTGAGAATGGTTTTAAAATTCTTGTATATAAAGAGCATGACAATAAATATATTATTTCTATTTCTTAGCAGTCCATAATATATTAAGAAAATCATATATTTAAACATATATATATATATATATATATATATATATATATATATATATATAATTTATACATATATATGGAGTCTCGCTCTGTCACCCAGACTAGAGTGCAGTGGCATGATCTCAGCTCACTGCAACCTCTATCTCCTGGGTTCAAGTGATTCTCCTGTCACAGCCTCTCAGGTAACTGGGACTACAGGCGTGTGCCACCACTCCCAGCTAATTTTTGTATTTTCAGTAGCGAAGGGGCTTCACCATATTGTCCAAGTTGGTCTCAAACTCCTGATCTCAGGTAATCCTCCCACCTTGGCCTCCCAAGGTGCTGGGATTACAGGCATGAGACACTGTTCCCAGCCCCTTCTTATTCTTCACTGCAGATTCCTTCTCATGTCTCCTCACTTTTGACACTGGATGCACCAGAATTCAGTCCTCGGGCCTCATTTTTCTTCATCCTCATCCCTCAAGGACCCCATTTAGTCTCATGGTTTTAAATACCATACTGACAATTCCCAAATTTCTATCTCCCACCTGAACCTCTTTGCAGATTTCTATGTATCTCTGCCCAAGTCAAAGCTTTCCTGGAATGTCTATAAGGGATCTCGAACCTAGCCTGTCTCACACTAATCTCCTGGACTTCCCTCTCAACTTTGCACTTTAGCATTCTTCCCTGTATCAGTTAATGACATGTCTATCCTGCTAGTTGCTCGGACCTGAAACTTTGGAGTTATCCTTGATTCCTCTCTTTTTAGCCATACCACGTCCAATCTCTTACCAAATCTTATTGGCAACCTTGAAATCAAATCTGAAAGCTGCTGATTTCTTCCTAACCCCACCACTCCCACTTTGGTTTAAGTCACCTTCATCCCTCTACTGGATTATGGCAAACATCTCTTAATTTTCTCTCAACTTCCACCTCTTGCTCTCTTAAGGACTATTTTCAACAAAGTAGACAGAGGGATCGTATTTATTTAAGTAGACAGATAAATTCTCTGCTCCAGAGTCTTTCAGTTTCACTCAAAATAAAAGACAAAGTTCTTCTCATGACCTACAAGTTCCTTACAAATGCTTCTCAAATATATATGTAAATGTTTGCCATTAACAGCACAAAGGAAGTAGTCTTGAGCAAAGCTATACTGTGCTATAGAAATGATAAGAGATGATAAAGTAATAATGATAACAAGGTATAGTTGGGTTTGTAACATTAATAGGTATAATATCTATAATAATATCATAATAAAGGAGAAAATGAAACAGAGCTATATAGGAATAATGTTTCTATGTACCCCTGCAATTAAACTTGTATACATTTGAACCTGGTTCTGACAAGTTAAGATGTGTATGGTAAACCTTAGAGCAACCATATTGAAAATAGTTAAAATTATTAAAGATGTAAGATGCTACATTAGAAAATATTTACCTAAGTGAAAACAAAGCTATAAAAGAGGACTAGAGAAATGAAAAAAACATGAAACATACACTAAACAAAAAGTAAAATAGCAAACATAAATCTAACTATATAAATAACAAATTAAATTTGAATGGATTAAATCACCCAATTGAAAGTCAGAGATTGTCACACTGAATTAAAAACATGATCCATTTCTAAACTGTCTACAGAAGATACACTTTAGACTCAAAGATACAATAGATTTAAAGTAAAAGGATGGAAAAAATATAAGTTGTGCAAATAGCAACCACAAGAAAGCTGGAGTGGCTCTACTGATATCAGACAAAATAGACTTTTAAAACAAGTTAAGAGGTAAAGATTTTATAGTGAAAAAAGTCATCCATTAGCAATATATAATGATTATAAACATGTATGCACCTAGTAACAGAGCACCAAAATACATGAAGCAAAAAAAGAGAGAAACAAGTCAACAATAATAATTCAAAACTTCAGTATCCACTTTGAGTAGTGGATAGTACAATGAGAGAAGATTAACATGGAAGTAGAAGACCTGAAGAACACTATAAATCAACCAGACATACAGCACTCCATGTAACCACAGACTATGATGATCTAAATGTACACAAATCATTCTTCAGCATATACCATGTGTTAGATGATTTTTTTTAATGTGGTAAATTTAAAAGAATAAAAATAATGCCAAGTATAATATCTGATCACAATGAAGTGATATTTGAAATCAATAGCAGAAACACAATTTGGAAAACTCAGAAATGGGTGTGAATTAAACAATACATTTCTAAATATCCAATGCATCCAAGGTGAAATCAAAAGAAGAATCAGAAAATACTTTTAAGATGAATGAAAATGAAGACATGGGATACCAAAACTTATGGGATGGAGGGAGTAACAGATAAAGGATACAGGATTTTTTTTGAGGTGATTAAAATGTTGTAAAATTGACTGCAGTGATGTTTGAACATGTCCATGAATATAACAACAACCACTTAACAGTACGCATATGCTTGGTGAATTGTATGGCATACAAATTATTATCTCAATCAAGCTACTAAAAACTTTAATGTGTCTACATATCACCTGTGGGATTTTGTTTCAATAGAGATTCTAATTTTGTGGGTCAAGAATGGGGCCTGAGATACCACATTCTTTTTTTTTTAATTTATAAACAAAATAAATTTGTTATTTTTTTATTTTTTTGAGACAGAGTCTCGTCCTGTCACTCAGTCTGGAGTTCAGTGGTCCAATCTTGGCTCACTGCAACCTCTGCCTCCTGGGTTCAAGTGATTCTCCTGCCTTGTCCTCCTCAGTAGCTGAGATTACAGGGGCCTGCCCCGCACCCAGCTAATTTTTGTGTTTTTAGTAGAGACGGGGTTTCAACATGTTACCCAGGCTGTTCTCGAACTCCTGATCTCAGGTGATCCACCTGTCTCGGCCTCCCAAAGTGCTGGGATTACAGGCATGAGCCACTGTGCCTGGCCAAGAAAAGGAATTTCTTTCTTAGGCTGTGGAGGCTAAGACGTCCAAGGCTGAGGGGCTGCTGAGGGTCTTCTTGCGGGTGGGGACTCTGTATAGAGTCCCTATTGTATGTGATACCAATACCACTAGTCTCAGGTCCACACTTTAAATAGCAAGGCCAAGAGCATCCGACTTTTATTACCTTTCTGATCTCATCTCCTGCCACCTTCATGACTGGATTCATGAGTGACTGAGAAGTAGATTACAGCCACCCTGGTCATTATGTGTCCCTCAAACACACCATGCCTACCTCTATCTCCAGCCTTTGCAATTGTTATTCACTTTGCCCAGAATGCTCTCCCCACACTTGTACCCCCTTGTATTTGCACAGCTTACTTAATTACATTTTTCAGGTATGTGCTCAATTATCACCTCTCAGGGCTTCCTTGGCCACCCTACAAAACTGTAACCCTATTCCTCATACTTTCTTTCCCTGTTGTCCTGCTTTACTCTTTTTTTTTTTTTGTATTACATACTACTTTGAAGTACCTAGCACTTTAACATGCTATTAATGTATGTATTATTTGGGTTTGCTGTCAACCCTTACTGCAATATAAACTTCACGAGAACATAGATTTTTGTGTTCTGTTATTACTGATGCACAGAACAGTGTCTCATGCATAGCAAATGCCCAGTAAATATTTTTTCAATAAATATGTGAAAATAAAAGGATACGTGCTATAGGGATATGTAATAGATATAGGGGTGGTACAAAGGAGAGTCAGGAGGGAGGGAAGAATCCACTCTGGTTATTTGAGTTGGGACAACAGAAGATGCAAAAGGTTAATAGCCACTCATATATGACTTAGAAATCTTAGCAGGTGTTCTGTGCATGTTTGCTCCTTTGTAACTTCAAGAGATGGTGAAATAGTGAATTTATTGGTTCTATCAGACTCTGCAATGTATAGGACTTATTTGTAAAAACTGATAAAATCACTAAATTGTCACTTTTATCTCTGGACATCCTCATATGTCTGGAGATTTCTTTCTATAAACTTGAAAAGCAAGTCATCATTTTTTTCATCTTTAGAAATCTTATAGTGATTGAATGACAGGAGGAAATATGAAAATCTTAAACATCAGACTCATTATTTGTTTATTCATTCTCTTTATCCTGGTGATACATTTGTAGATTGCAGATACTTGTGAAGAAGAAGTGATATGGTTTGGCTGTGTCCCCACCCAAGTCTCATCTTGAATTATAGCTCCTATTACCCCCATTTGTCATGGGAGGGACCTGGTGGGAGGTAATTGAATCATGAAGGCGGGTTTTCCCATGCTGTTCTCAGGATAGTTAAATAGGTCTCAAGCGATCTGATTGTTTTATAAAGGGCGGTTCCCCTGCACACACTCTCTTGCCTGCCACCGTGTAAGACATGCCTTTGCTCCTCCTTTGCCTTCCTCCATGTTTCTGAGGCCTCCCCAGCCATGGGGAACTGTGGGTTCATTAAGCCTCTTTTTCTTTAGAAGTTACCCAGTCTCGGGTATTTCTTCACAGCAGTGTGAAAATGAGCTAATACAAGAGGCTTCAAGATACTGAAAATTCTGTTTTGTGTTTTGCTGTGAGTCACTGCTTGATTTTGGCATTGTATCACATTTTCCATTGAGGTACAATTCAGTTACCCCAAAATAATGCTTAGAAATAGCATCATGAATAGATTGCCATTTATGCTATAAATTATTGGCTGATCATCCAGATCTATCATTCATGCTTTTTTTCTTGCTGCATGTACTTGAGGCTGACTTCCTTGGACTACATTAATAAATGTACTCTCTCTTACCCTTTGGCGTCTGGTTAGGTTCAGCTTTTGGGTGTCATTGGCAGGAGAGTGGAAGGTGGAAGGAGAGAGAGATTGGGGGATTTACTCCCCTGGATCCCTCTCTGTGGACTGGGATTAGGGATGACTGTATCTTCTACCAAAGGCTATCACCCTTGTCTTTACCTATAGTCACAGCTCTCAATCGGTCACCTGTAGATTTGGGGGTGGTAACAGCTCTTTTACTCTACCCTGCTGATGGCCCTAGTGTGCTCCACCAATCTGTGTAGCTTCTCCTCCATCACATCCCACCCCTTTGTAAATAGATACACCATTCCCTCTTGGTTGGCTAAGGTTAGTCACTGCTCACAGTATTTCTTAGCACATCTTAAGTATATGCTTAATCCCAGTACCCATACTAGAACAAAGGAAGCATCCCTCAAAAAAAAAAAAAAAAAAGTCTGTCTTTTTCAAATAATACAGTATAGCACTTTGGAGATTTCGTTGGGGCTGTGAAGAAGTGCACTGGCATCTTCAGAAGTTAATCTCTGAAGCTGCTTGCTAATATTTATTTAACTTGTCTGAGGGACATTAAAAGATACAGGGAAAATAAAAGTTTCAGACCCCCTTTTCCCATGCCGGTTGACAATACCCATGATGCTCTAATTAGAAGTTACCATCGTGCCTGGTTGAAAACAATGTAAATTGAAGTCTTCTACCTTTAGTGGGTAAAATGTCAGAGCCACTGCAGAGCTCAACTCAGTCTACCTGCCATACACTTTTCCTAGTTTAGCTTTCATACACTCATTAGCTATTCCTTGAAAGAGTATTACCCAGTGGAAATGACTGACTGTATTGACTGAAAGTCTTGTAGCACTGCATTCGTTTGCAGAATCTATTTTCAAGTAGAGCTGAGCTCTTCAGGGGCTTGGTGAAAACGCTGCAGAAGACTTTTTGATCTGCACAGAACACCACTGAGAAAACTACTGACTTAATATTACTGTGTTATACTCACCTATTTCAGTGGGTGAAAAATGGTTGGCTTTCCCCGTGAACAGATGTCATAGGAAACCAAATGAGTATCTCGGCTGCTTAAATAAGACTAATAAATGAATATCTCCAAGGTAACTTCTAGGCATGTAGTAAGTATCCAATACAGTAGTCCCCCTTGTCTGCATGGGTTATGTTTCAAGACCCCCTGTGAATGCCTGAACCCGTAGACAGTGCAGAACCCTATATACACCATGTTCTTTAAGTCTGATAACTGAGACGGCTTTGAAGTAACTAAGTCAGCAGGCAGGTAGCATAGACAGGTTGTATCTGCTGAACAGAGGGATGATTTACATCCCAGGCTGGATGGAGCAGGATGATGTGAGATTTCATAAGCCACTCAGAACAGTCCACGATTTTAAACTTATGAATTGTTTATTTCTGGAATGTTCCATTTAATATTTTTGGACTGTGGTTCACCATGGGTAACTGGAACTGAAGAAAATGAAACCATACATAAGGGGAAACTACTGTAAATATTTAATCATTTAATTAATTAACCATAAATTATAGTGTTTGAAAATCCCTCTTTATATCTTAATTGAGATCAAACTAGTCACAGCATGTGGGTCTTCATCTTCAATGAGACGTTTCTAGAAAAATGTTTAAAATTTTAATATGACATTTATTATCATTTAGTAGGTTATAATTTGTGGCTCATTTTGAGTATTACTAATAATGATTTAAATAGGCATTATTTATTCTTTGAACATAACTTGCTGCATTATTTAGTGTGATTTATTGTATGTCTTGGGACAGAAAACATTTCTGATGGGATTAATTTTCAGTTTCATTATGAAAATAGATGAGCTACAACATGATATATTGGAAAGAGCCAGAATGTGAATCAAAAGACATGAGTTTAATTCTTAGCTCATCTACATCCAGTGCCATATTGAGCAAGCTGTATATCTTCTCAGAAGTGTTAGTTTTGTCATCCAGAAAAACAGATATGATATCTGAAGCAGAGCTACCTCCCAAGGTTTTAGGGTGATATGTAAGTGTTCAGAAAGTGTGATGTAATTTAGAACATTTTACTTAACAGGAAGCTTTTGCAGAGATGCACCTATTACCAAATTGGCCCACAGCTGTAGCACACGTGGTTTTTCCTCCTCAAATGATTTTTGGTTGTAACCATGCTTCCATTTTATAATTGTGATGATCCTATGGCAGTCTTAATTTTCTAAAAAAAACTGTTGGTGATTTAACTTTCACTAAAAAAAGGGCAAGCACTTAGAAAAAAATTCATTTTGATATCCCTTATTCTTTTGTCTTCCCCTCTATACTGTCAGAGGATAAAGCTTCATTTCTAGATGGGATGCAAAAATGACTTTTGAACACATAATCTCAGGGAGTAAGTAGGCTGAGTACTGTCTTCCAATTGTAAAATGTCCAGAAGTATATCTAATAATAGATGGGTCTGCTATAAGGTATTCACTTGGTTTTATATATCGGTGACCATAAAGTCAGAAGCCATTTTATTCGGCTAACTTACCAGTAAACTTAGATACATTATGATGGGCGTATTTCAATATTAGGTGAAATTGGAACCAGCTACAATATATGGGGGGATGTTTAAAACAAAATATTTTAGACTATCCACATTCTACAATGCACATTTTTTCCCAATTGTCCGTGGATGGTAATTTTAATGTTCTATACTAAGCTCAATATACAGGCAAGAATGATTGCAAGAAAAATCTCTGCTTTTCAAGTAAGCTAAAGTAAAATATACTCAGGAGCATTTGCACACAATTTTGGTGGTAATAAAGTCACCTTTAATTTTGCAAGGTAGTAGTTGCTGTTTGGATGTTGTATGATAGTTTTGTATAACCCAGAGCCAATCTGGATCAGTCTTATTTGATGAGCTAGGTGTGGCAGCAAAGTCTCACCTGGCCTTTTCAGCAAGCTTCAATGAAGCTCAAACTATGGGGATAATGAATGGGTGTGAGCCAGGCCAACAGGCTCCTAGCTGGGATGAGAAGTACAGGAGCTATCGTGAGCTCATTCATGTTTTACTCTTAGCTTGGGTGGAGGGGGGAAGCGGAGAAACCTGATGTGTCAAATTTGCTAATTCCTGTGGTGTAAATGCTCCTACTGCAGCTGATTTCAGGCTACTAATGGTTTAATAACCTGTTCACAACATTCCTGGAAACTTAACAGTCAGCTCCCACAAGCTTGTGTGAGCCAACTCCAGCATATTAATAAGGTAAAGCATGGAGGAAAGGGCGAGAGGATCCCCACACCCACGCCATGTCAACAGAAAGCGCTGAGAAAGATCACCCTCAAGTCCAAGTCAGCCAACAAGACATAGGGATTTATTGTATTCTTTGTTTTTAAGTTGTAGAGGTTAGATCACTACTATCTAGCAATATAACCCCCTTTCCCCATTTCCTGTGTGAACTCGTCGGCAAGTTCTACATTGGTCACTATTGAGAGAGCTCAGAAAGGAAGATGCGTACAGTCAATGTATGGGTTACTCATGGAAAAAGGGGGTAGTAGTTTAACAGGACACATACACACACACATATATGCACGCCTTCTTTAATGCTAAGAAACTGGGAAATTAAGAAGGGTGAGTTGGATTACTGGACTGAGAAAACTAACCAATGAGCTATTAAGCTCTAATGTGAGAACTCTCAAGCCATACACTGAAGGAGGGCTGGGCTTGAAATGGGAGATGTGTAAATAGGAAAAGTCAGTGGAAGTCAGTGCTGAGGGAAGTTTTAAGTGGAAGCCATAATCCAAGCTTGGAGCTTATTCAGAATAGTTTATGACCTCATTGCATGTTGTATTTATATTTAAACATGCATTTCCTAGGTTAACAAAAGCAAATCAGCATGTTGTAGGGATTGTGCTGGGCCAGGAATGGTCAGACCTCAAAGTCCTGAGGGGAAGGGAGGGACTGAGAAACCAATGTGTCAACTCATAATTAAATTCACTGTGAGAGAGGATATTATAGAAATGTTGGTCAAAGCAGTCTGAGAGCTCATAGGAAGTAGTAACTTACTAGCTATCCAGGAAACTCTTTAAAAAAGCATATCAATTTAAATATACTCTAGGTTCATAATAAATCAAATTTCAAATTTTAGATATTTGATCCTTAAAAATGGCTGATATACAGTGCTTATAATCTTAGTTATAGCATCATGGAAAATATAATTTTTAGTTTAGTAATAAACATTTAAAAATTTTTTGAGGATAAATAATGTTCAATGAACTTCAACTTAACTGTATAATTTGTCAAGTGTTGGCATATGTATACAACATTTCTACAATCATTAGATGATGATGTCATCTCTGAATAAATACAGTTTTACTATTTCATTTTTAATCTAGATGGCTTTATTTCCTTTTCTTCTTTATTGCATTTGTTGGACCTCTAATACAATGTGGAATAGACATGATGAAAGTGGATATTTTTGCTTTGTTCCTGATCTTAGGGGGTAAGCATTCATCATTCAGTCTTTTACCATTAAGTGTGATCCTAGCCATAGGTGTTTTTGTAAATGCTCTTTATCAAGTTGTGGAAATTCCCTTTTATACTAAAATTTTCTGAGATATTTTGTCATTGTTGAATATTGGATGAGGTCAAATCCTTCTGTGTACTGAGATCATTATTTGTGTTTTCTTTTTGAATCTGGTAATATGGTAAGCTGCTTTGATTGATCTTTAAAATAAACCAAATTCCTGATATACACCTCAGTTGGTCACAGTGCTTTATCCTTTCTACATGTTGTTGGGTTCAATTTAATAATATTTTGTTGAAGATTTTTTGTATCTATCTTTATGTGAAATGTTGTTCTGCCTGTTTTTTTTTTTAAATGTCTTTTCATTATTTTTGTATCCTAGTAACCCTGTTCTCATACAGTGAGTTGGGAGGTGTCTTACCTCCTTCAATTTTCTAGAAGAGTTTGTATAGAATTGGCATTAATATTCCTTAAATGTTTGATAAAATTCTCCAGTGAAGCCATTTGAGCCTAGTGTGTTTTGTTTTGTTGTCGGAAGAATTTTGATTACAAAATCAATTTTATTGGCTATAGGCTTTTAATGGCTATAGGACTATTTTTGTTATCAATTTCTTCTTGAGTGGGCTTTGGTACTTTGTGTCTTTCAACACACATATCCATTCCATCTAAGTCACCAAATATTTTGGCATAAAGTTATTATATTTTAATGTTTTTAAGATTCTTAGCACTCCATCCTCTCTCATTTCTGGTACTGGTCATTTGTATCTTCTCTCACTTTTTCTAATCAGTGTGGCAACAGTTTTATCAATTTTATTGATGTTTTCAATGAACCGGTTTTTTATCTCATTAAATTTTTTAAATTGTATTAATTTCTACTCTCATTTTTTTCATTAATATTCTTTGCTTGGGAATATTATTCTCTTGCTCAGAAATATACTATCAATCAAAGCCTTCTGACTTTGTTTTAATGATTCTTATTTTTTTACTTTTATTTTCTTATTTATATAAAATATGCTTCATGTGGACAACATGTGGATTGGTTGTTTCTACTTCCTCCTCCTCTTCTTCATTTTCATCTTAGCCTTTATCTTCTTCTTTTTCATCTTCTTTCCTCTCCCAGTTTGACATTTTTTGCCTTTTAATTGGTATGTCTAGGTAATTTATATTTGTTGAGATTAGTCAGACGGTTGGGCCTAAGTCTGCCATCTTGCTATTTATTCTCTATTTACTTGTTCTTTGTTCCCTTCTCTCTTTTTCTGCCTTCCTTTGGATTATTTCTATGATAACATTTTCATAATTTTGTTTGGTTTTGTTGGTTGTTTTAGATGAGAAGAATGCATATTTTTCTTATTGCTGTCTGTTGTCAAATGATTTATACCACTTCTGTTTCCACTTCCTCTCCCCTACCTCTTTCTGGCCTTTGTTCTATAGCTGTCATGCATTTATGTCTACATATATAACCACCCCTTCAAATATTATTATAGTCACTTTAAACAATTATCTTTCAAGAAGACTTAGAAAAATAAAAAGTCTTTCATATATATTTACATATTTTCCTTCCCAGTAGTCTTCATCAAGTTCTGTTAATCCAGTTATCAGTCTGGTTTCATTTTTCTTCTCCATTAGGTCTTCAACATATGTTCTACCTCATTGTTGTAGAGTCTTTGATCACTAATAGCTGGCAACTAATGAATAAGTTACTAATTGAAATAAAATTTAAGAGTTTTCTCACTCAAAGGGATATTTGCATTTCAAATGAGAACACAAAGACTAAAGGATATTCTGTGCTTTAGCAATGAGTACTTAGTGGTGGAATTTCAGATAGGGAGAGATCTACTGGGGGACTGGGATCCTGCTCAGTGCTTCTCAGACTGTACCACAGTGCCAATAGATTATTATGTCAGTAAACATCTCTCTCAACAGTCCAGTCTGGGTGTTGAATGTACAGTTCAAAATTAAAACTTAAGATAATTATTTGTAAGAAATTTCTGTCTATACATTCCAAGGTAAGTGTATGAACTTAAGAGTCTGAAAAAATCTATTGACTACATATTTATGGCAAACATAATATATATTTATTTGTCAATTATTTCAAGGCAATGTGAAATGCCCACAGGATATATATGTGAGTTGGTGTGCTGTCATGGTTTTTAATACTGTACTTTGCTTATGATATGTGCAAACTATAGATCCTTAAACCAACATAATAATCATTTACAAATTGTATTTTCTTGGTGTTTTGAAATGAGTATGATTTTAATTATTCCTGCCTCACCTTATATCAAAAAATATTTACAAACTAAAATGAGTAGATTCTAAAAGTATCTTCTAGAAGATTTACATATGAAATCATTATTTTCTAATTATATCGACATTTAATTTTTAGATATTCAGAGAATGACTACCTTCAGATTATCACAGATATACAGAGTTGTCCATGGAAAAGGCAAGCAGAAGAATATGCAAATTTCAGGTAAATTTTTTTTTCATTAAGAATATGAGATTTTTAAACTGTCTCGTTCATTTGCTTTGTAGAAAAATAAGCAATATGTTGTTAAAAAGAGAAGTAAAGCCAACCCCAGCTGGCAATGATGCCTGTGGAAATCTAAGACTCTCTCAAGAGGCACGGGGCATTCTATTCCCATCTCTTGTGTAGAAATTTGCATTATGTTACTGTTTTCATTACAAAATCCCAAATTCAAAAGAAAGATTTTATTATGTTTTTAAGTTATATTTTAGAAGATGTTGTGTTTTTTTTGGTACCATTTACATTTGTTATTTATTTATTTAGTAAATAAAACGTGATAGTATTAAAGAACGTTTGGAAAACATAATCCATAATCCCATCACTTTAGAACAACTTTTGTTTTCTGCATGCACTCTTCCACTTTTCCCTCATTCACTTTTTAACACAAGTGACATTCCGGGGCAGGAGTTGCTCTAAGTAATAACTCAGGGAGGAGACGTCAACTGGCAAAACCAGGTTATCACTTGACCATTATAGGGCTGTATTTGGAAAACTTGTAGCCCATCCAGACAAAAATAAGCTTTGTTAAAGCAATATGCAGTGAGGGAGGGAGAGTCAATACTTATCTGATAGTTCTTGTCCCCCATACCTCCACATGTCATAGATCAAGGTCAGTTGTCTCTGTGCTTGCTTGGTCTAGATTGCTCTGGTTTTGGTTTGTGAGGGGGACTTCTTTTCTTTTTCCTCCTCCTTCCTCTTTGTCTTCTTTTTCTTCTCTCTCCTTTCCTTCTCCTCCTCCTTCTTCTTCTTTCTTCTTTCCTTCTTCTTCTTTCCTCCTTCCCCCTTCTTTCCTTCCCTCCTCCTCCTCTCCCTTCTTCTTCCCTTGTTCTTCTTCTCCTTCTTTTCTTCTCTTCCTTCTCATCCTTCTCATCCTCCTCCTCCTCTTCTTCTTCTCCTTCTCCTCCTCCTCCTCTTCTTCTCCTTCTCTTATCCTTATCCTTCTCCCTCTCCCTCCTCCTCTCCCTCCTCCTTCCTCCCCTTCGTCTTCTTCATCTTTCTTCTTTCTTCTTCTATCTCCTTCTTTCTCCTCCTCCTGCTTCTCTTTCTTCTTCTTCTTCCTCCCCTCCTCCACCTCCTTCTTTTCCACATTCTGATTCTTTCCTGTACATTCCATTCCAATTTCATCCTATGCCATATTATTTTATTCTATTACAATCTAGAGACAGGTCTTTATCTTTACTCATTATTTTCAAAGTTTACTTGAAGCATTAAACTCATAAAAATATTACTAAAGAGACTTTGCTTTCCCCTAAAATACTCTAAGAAATATCTGCTGTATGGTTCTCTTTTGCCATGTAGGAAGGCAACTCTTCTTGTTTGCTTTGTGCAGTGGCTCTGCTGTTCTTTCTTTAGTCAGAATATGCTGGTATAATTGGACCAACCGCCTTTGATTCTGCTGCCAACGTGAGGGGGTTCTGCTCCACTCCTACTGAATGAAAGAGTACCTTCCTGGTTGTGTCAAAGCCAAAAGTGGGTATCTTCCCTCCACTGGGTAGACACATGGATGCCATGACTTCCTGCACAATACCTTTTAGCAGCTTTCCTACCTGATATTTTAGGAAGAGAGGCTAGAAAGGGGATTCCTGTTTAGCTATTTTATTTCCAAGATGTTTTATGCTATACAATTCTATTTAAGACTGGATTTGAGAGGTCCTGGCGACAGGAAGATGAGATTGAAGATTGTACAATCATAACCTAAATGATCACAGGGTCAACAAGTGACAGAGTCTGATTTTGAGAGATCTTTCTGCATATGAAAAATAGACCAAAAAAAAAAAAAGAAAGAAATGAGAGGGAGAGATTCAGGTAGTGAGGTAGTGAGGCTCAATCTAAGATAATCAGCTGAAAGATAGATTAATAATGACTCTAATGATCAGAGGATCAATCTAAGATAATTAGCTGGAAAGACAGATTAGTAATGACTATAATGATAAAAGTAGGGAGTATAGGAGCTTTCACCTGTGGCTGTTGAGTTCAGACAGAGCCCCTTGATAGTAATGCAAATAAGGCAAAGTGTACCAAACCCTTGTGTGAGGGCAGTGGCGTGCCACCAAGTGAGGGCGAATTTAAAGGACTAAGCCCGGAAGTTGAGGGGAGCCCAATGATAGGGGCTATTTTTCTCACAAGAAACCTGCCAAATATAAAAGCAAAATTTGGCTGAGAGGCAGAGAGCCTGAGCCGAGCTTCCAGCAATCCCTGGAAAAACCAGTTTTCAAAAAAACTGAAGGCCAATTTTGAATCATTTCCATCCTGAGTTGGATTTAGATCTGCCCTTAGCTTAGATGCCTGATAGGAGCAAAAGGAAATTCCCTTTGGAGGAAGGTAACCTTATTCAGAGCCTTAAATCATCTCTACATGTATTCACTCACAATGTCTGACTCAATTTCAAAATGATATTATCTGTAAATCTTATTTCTTTCTTTTTTTTTTTTTGGACAAACATCAGTCTCTTCAAATCCAGAGCTGTATGAGAGTCACTGCTGCAGATTATGATGTATGGAATCTGCATAGATGGCTGCTCCATGGAGGGGACAGCCATTCTTACCTTAGTACCATTTTGATGTTAAAAAAAAATTCATCAGTAACCATGACAATTACTCCCAATGGCTTCTTCATCCCTTCAGGGCCAAATTAGGTAAACATCTTAGGCCAGGCGCAGTGGCTCACACCTGTAATCCCAGCACTTTAGGAAGCAGAGGCCGATGGATCACTTGTGGTCAAGAGTTTGAGACCGGCCTGGCAAAAATGGTGAAACCCCATCTCTACTAAAAATACAAAAATTAGCTGGGCATGGTGGTGCATGCCTGTAATCCCAGCTGCTTGGAAGGATGAGATGGGAGAATCACTTGAATCTGGGAGGCAGTGGTTGCAGTGAGCTAGATTGCACCACTGCACTGCAGCCTGGGTGACAGAATGACTCTGTCTCAAAAAAAAAAAAAAAAAAAAAAAAAAAAAGTAAACATCTGGGGCTATAATACACTTTTTTTGTTGTCATAGCAGAGAACAGGCACAGAGATATTTATCTACTTGAATAGTTATTATATTGTAATGTTCTTTTTATGGGCATATTTCTAAACTAAATTATAGAAACCCTCAACAGAAGTTTATGCAATTAAATCATAATAAACCACCTACTTTCATAAATTTTTACTGATATAGCTGGCCAAATCTGGGGAGTCTCTGGCTTGTTGAAAAAGCTGATAGTATGGATATGTCCCCTGTAATTATAAATGTCAGGTAGCTACATCAGTTCTAATTTTATTGTATTTACTTAGAGAATTTTATACCAAATTGAAGAAAAGTAGAATGCGAGTTTAAAAAATGTGGTAATTTTTAAGCAGCAGTTACAAAAGTTACATTAAATTTGGAAGAATACAAACAAGTGAATATATTTTAAACCCATCTGTCACCTGATTGTTGCAACTTTGAATAGTTGATACCTGGGGATGATTTGAAAGTTATAGGACTCCTGTGGTCAAATGATCTAACAATAAGAGAGCTTAAAAGTTATTTTTCTTAAATAAATATATCACTTGGTATCAAACAAGGTAAAGTTTAGCCACAAATATTTAGGATTTACTAAGTCAGAGCACTATAGCCTTTTTTCATGCCTGGTAGAGTGCTGGTCACAAAATAGGGCCTTAATAAAAATATTAAATAAATGGATATATCAAAGTAAATGAAAAAGTATGTTTTCTTACTGAACTCAAAGGATTTATAGTCAATTTAGAAAGATAAGAAATATAAATATGAATATCTATGATTGAATATCAGAATAAGTGATTTAGAAATACTGTGCTGTGTTCATGCAGGATCACTGTGGGATATAGTTTTTTGAAATTTTGTGAGAAGAGGCAGAACTTGAGCTGTAGCGCTAAAGATGGCTGGAAGGGGAGGGTGAGACCAGTTTGGCAGTGATGAGGCTAGGAATAAAGGCCAGTAAGTTTCAAGGCCAGTTGGGCTGCAGCAATGAACTTGTACTATTAGGTATGCAGGATAAAGGGGATCATTTCAGGTAGAAGGAAGGATCTGATGCACAGAGATCTGGTTATCAGAGTAAAGTCCACAGACATTCTGTAGATACCAGGAGCCCAAGAGTGTTATATGTAAATTTTCAGTGCCACAAAAGAAGTAGTACTCAAATATAAATTTCCTCAGCAAGGCAACTAACTTCTATAGAAGGGTGCATCTCACAGATGGAGCAATGGCAAGCGCACACCTGGACAAGGCAGGGGAAAAGGTTCTTATTCCTGGTGCAGGTAGCCCCTACTGCTGTGACGTTCCCCTATTGGCTAGGGTTAGACCACACAGTCTAAGCTAATTCCAAGTGGCTATTTTAAAGCAGGGGTATGAGCTGGAGTGGCAGGGTGGGTAGTTTGGCAGGAAGGATGGTTACGGGACAGGTCAGAGCAGGTGACCAGGGGTGACTCAGGTCAAAGCAGGTGACCAGGGCAGGTGACCAGAGCAGGTGACTGGGATGAGTCAGGATGGAGCAGGGGACTGGGAGAACAGATGTGAACTACTGATTAGAACAGGTGGAAAAGGTTGTTTACTGAAACCACAAGAAATTTAAACTTTAAAATGAATTAGAGAATAAGAGAGCTGAACTTACTGACACTGATTCTTTGACGAGAAACTTGGAGTTTGCTATATCTAACAAGGGATATATTGCTAGCAAAGGAATTACAAGATGAATTCATTGTTTTAGGGATAGTATTCGGACAGCAAATGAATGAAAGCAAGTTGGAGTATTAGGAGGGAGGAAGTAGTGTAGAAAATCAGAGCAGGTATGGGCTGGTTGTAGACAAGTGACTACAGAATGGTGACCAGCTACAACATCACTGGTAGCTATGAAAATATCAAGAGAGAGAAATGCTTGGCTATGAGCCCTTTGGGACATGGTATTATCTTTGTATCTCCAGTGCCTATCACATAGATGGTACTTAATAAATTGCTCCATAACTGAAGACTTGGTAGGACTTGGTTTCTTGTTGACTTCCAGTTCTCTCATTGAAGGAGAAGAAAAATAAAGTCAAATGAGAAATCTCGCATGCTGCTACTGAGTGTAGGGAGCCAGCCCTACATTGCCTATGGGTATCCCGAGTTTGGTGGTGACAAAGGAATGAGAAAAAGACAGATTAAGAGAGACAGTGGGACTAGGGGACCGTCACTTTATTACTCTGGAGGAAATAATGAAGGCCCCGAGTTCTGATCATCCACTCTATTTATTGGTTACAATCACTTTGATCTGCAGGGTAGGGGTGAGTAGTGGTGGGGAGAGGGTGATGGTGGAGTGAATCAGTGAGCTGGAACTGAATCAGTGAGCCGGAACTGATGTGTCATTCTAAGGATTGATAACAGTGGCGGTTTGGGAGTTTCACAAAACAAGAACATGTGGTTATCTTTAGCTTATTATCTATGTATTACTGTTGGAACACTGGCCTTATAAGGAGCCTACAAGTCTGGCTACGACATAGTGCTACAAAGGGGTTTTACATCCTTGAGCACAATGTTTATGGTAACAGCCAAGGTCACCCTGCATCGAAACACGAGGCTTCAAGAGGCCTTCCTCCTCAGAGGCCTCCTGTGGCCTTCCACAATTTGTTGTTCCTTGTTTATGTATTACTCATAACCAATTTACGTAGGCACTCTGTAAGTCCTTTCTCCTTTGTTGCTTTTCCCGACACTGACAGATAAAATGATTTCAAAGAGAAATTGGATTGAAAAGGTAAAACCATCTTGGACAGGATATGTTTCAGCTGACTTGGGGACAACTGGGTACAGAAGACCTTTTCCTTGGTCTGGGAAAAACATAAATGCTAAGAGAAAATGAATTCTGTCAAAAAAGAAAAGCAACTATGGTTTAAATCTGGCTTTTGTAAGAAATAGAGCTTCTCCAGGTCTGTCTTCTCAGCAATTTTATTTTAACTTTCTTTTTGTGCTATGAGGGGGTTTGTCCTCTTTTTTGCAGATTCCTAAGCTTTTACTCATTCAGCACTTAACTGTGGGTCTGAGAACTTGGTAGCTGGAGCTTGAGCCTCAGATTTCCTTCAGCTTTTACCTGGAAACATGAGAGGCTTAACTAGGAAGATTCTTAATCTGAAGTCCAGAAAAGTGGTTTCCTAAACCTCTTGAAATTGTTTGTGAGATTTTACATATGTTTCTGGGAAAAGAATCTGTGATTTTCATCAGATTCTCAAGGAGTCTAGGACCTTCCACATGGAGTAATGTATTTCTAAGGATCTTTTTGGCCCTGAGACTCTGGGATTCAGTTTACTCTTTCATCTTCCATGATGCGTGGTTATCCCAGGCATAAGTGTGATTCTGGCTCAGATTTATCTCTACTCCACAGATTGTAGGTTTCTGCTATGAATTTGCGTTTCATGAGATACTAGTTGAACTCAGTTAAAGAGAGATTTAAGTCAAAGTTGAAGATGCCCTGCCTTGAATCTCTGAAGAATCTTGAATCTTTGAAGAACGTTCTTTCTTGCTATCTAATTTATTTTATGTGTAGCTGTACAAAAGTCAACAATGTTGAAGTGTCTGCCGTTTCTGCTTTTAAAAGCTTGATTGATTCTCTTATAAGAGGTCCCCACCCCCTTCCCTCTAAGAACAAGCTAATGCACAGAATAATTTGTGAAAAATCTACCTGGATTTCAGTCTAAGAAATTACTACTCTTCACAGTCTCTCCCTTTGATTTTTGGAAACTGATGGATAATCATTTGCTTGAGTGTGACACTCAGCTATTTGAGAGTAACATTGAGATGCTTAAATTTAAATTAAACATGATATGAGATGCCCTCTCCTCCTTCCCTACTTCTTCTACCTCACCCTTGAGGGCTCCTTTGTGAAACTCTGGAAACTTCTGGTAAGCAGGTTTTATCCCAGCAGAAGATCTTTGAGCTTCAGTAATTAGTCTTAGATTCCCTAGGTAACTTGCATGGTAATTACTGCATTAGCTTTCTTGAATCGTTTTCTAACTTAAAAGAACCGTATTCATTTGTATAACCAATTACTGAAAACTAATAGGTACATAGTAACAGTGCTTAATTTTTATTTTACTTTCCCTTCCCCCCACCACCGCCCTCCCAGAAATACATACACTATGATTTTGTTTTTCAGTTTCTTTTGGAGCCACTAATACCATTCGATTTTTTTGGATATTCTCATATTGCAAAGAGATGAGTTGGAATCCAAGATGACTGAATATTATCAATCATGTGTTTACTGAAAACATAATGGTAGCACACAGTGGTATTATGTAAACCCACACATTTATGACTCATGGAAATGAGATACTTTTCAAATGACTTGTAAAACAGGTATTTTGTGCCTTATTGCTTTGTTACAGATAACTGTTACATGGTGGCAATTTTATTAAATCTTGAATTATCCCCTCAGGATTGGTTAAATTAAAATTTATTGAAAGTTATTCCTTTGTCTTTCTTGTGTTAGATATGTGAGAAAAGGTTCCAGTGCTGTGTTTGTAGATTCATTGATATTTAAAAAATAACAGTCACTATGTTACTTTCATTTTTATTTGCATTCTTTGAAGAAAATAGTGTTAAACAAAATAAATTTGCATATCTACCACATATGTTAATTTTTTTTTATTTTTTTAGAATAAAAGAATGAAAGAGAGAAAGACGAAGAGATTTTAGAAAAAGAGAGAAAAGGAGAAAGAAAGAAACATCAAAAGAAAGAAAAAAGAATGAAAGAGAAAGAGGAAGAGATTTTAGAAAAAGAGAGAAAAGGAGAAAGAAACAGCAAAAGAAAGAAAAAAAATGAAAGAGAGAAAGAAAGAGGGAGAGAAAGAGGGAGAGAGAATGGGATTCTTGTTTTATTGCCCAGGCTAGAATACAGTCTAAAAATACATATTAAAAACCTCTTTTATGCCAATAATTGTGTTTAACAGTGGAGACAGGAAGGAATAGGGGATGAAAATAACAAATAAGCAGCCAACCAATATTTTATTTAAACCTGTGAAATGCTATGCAATTGCTGGGGAGTGATTT
>CAUYQU010023925.1:0-34157 GCA_963574635.1 Cheracebus regulus
TTCTAAAATCTCTTCCTCTTTCTTTCTCTTTCATTTTTTCTTTCTTTTGCTGTTTCTTTCTTTCTCTTTTTCTCTCTTTTTCTAAAATCTCTTCCTCTTCCTTTCTCTCTTTCATTCTTTTTATTCTAAAAAAAAATAAAATAAAATGTTTTTATGTAGAGTTGAGGTCTCACTATATTGCCTAGGCTGGTCTCATACTCCTGGCCTCAAATGATTCTCCTGCCTCAGACTCCCAAAGTGATGGTATTACAAACATGAGCCACCATGCCCAGCCATTCTATTAGAAGGAAGTCCTTAAGTCCAGCCCATACTCAGGAAAAAAGACTGTGAATTTGTAGCCATGTTTTAAAAACATCTGTCACTTCTTGACATTATGGTAGTTTCCCCTTATCTGTGGTTTTTGTTGCCATAGGTTAATCACCATCTGAAACTATTACAGTATTTTGAGAGAGAGACCACATTCATATAACTTTTATTACAGTATATTGTTATAACTGTCCTATTTTGTTATTGTTAATCTCTTACTGTACCTAATTTATAAAGTAAACTTTATCATAGTTATGTATGTATAGGAAAAAACAGTGTATGTCTGTGTGACACTATCTGTGTTTTTAGGCATCCACTGGGGTTCTTGGAATATATTCCATGTGTATAAGGGAAGACTGCCGTACTTTTAACTTTTTTTTAAAAGAAATCTCATGATAAAATATGGTGATTGTTTCTTTGGGTGTTAAAGTAATATATAATTTTATGAAAAACATGAACAGTACTTAACATGAATAAAATCAAAAGTAAGGTTAGCTCTATCAGCTAGCATTGTATATTTCCCACATTCCTGATTTTATGAATTTGTTCAGATTGTAATACAATGCATGCTATTTCATTTAAAACAGTTTTACTCAGGTAAATGTTGAGTTTTAAAAGTAGTTGATAAACTAACTCCCTGTTGTTGTTTTTTGTTTTGTTTTATTTTTATGAGACAAGGTCTCACTCTGTCAGTCAGGCTAGAGTGCAGTGGTGCGATCTTGGCTCACTGTAACCTCAACCTCCTGGGCTCAGATGATTCTCCACCTCAGCCTTCTGAGTATCTGGGACTACAGGCATGTGTCACCATACCTGGCTAACTTTTATATTTTTTGTAGAGATGAGATTTTTGCCATGTTGCCCACACTGGTCACAAACTCCTGGCTCAGGTAATCCTCCTGCCTCGGACTCCCAAAGTGCTGGGATTATAGGGGTGAGCCACTGTGCCTGGCCATAACTAAAACCGCTTAGTAGGTAATGAATGTTTTAGGAAGAATCTAAGGCTGGGTATTATGTCTCATGGCCTATAATCCCAACACTTTGGAAGGCCAAGGTGAGAGGATAGCTTGAGCCTAGGAGCTCAATACTCTTCTAGACAACATAGTGAGTGAGACCTTGTCTCTTTGAAAAGTTTTTTAAAAATTAGCTGGATGTGGTAGTTCACGCTGTGGTCCCAGCTACTCGGGAGGCCGAGGTGTGAGGATCCCTTGAGCCTGGGAGTAGAGGCGACCCTGTTTCAAAAGAAATCAAAAAGCTAAATGGACTGTTTTTATTTCTGTAAAAGACTTTTGTAAATTAACCTAATTAAGTTTTAAGCCCTAAAGAAGCTTTTCTATGCATTTGAGATCTAGAAGATACAGCTTTATTAATCTAATGTAAATTTCTGAAGGGGCTTGTATTTCTATAGTCAGTGATATCAGTAGTCATTGTTGGGCAAAAGGCTTTTTTTTAATAAAAAAAAAGAAATGTACATAGCAGTAGGGCTCATGTGACTTCTGTCAAAGCAAAACTTTCATCATTGCACTTGCCTTGATGGGGAAACAACGTGCATTTATTTCCTTTCTTGATTCAAAGGAATAAGGGAATAAGCCTTTTCTGGTTCAGTTACCCAGTTTTTAAGGCAAATCCAATTGCGTTTTATGGGTTAGGAAGAGTTTTGAGAGCTTTTCCTTAGGAACATGTTATACTGCTCCCCCTGAGAATTACTGACTGTATTTTTAGTTGGCCACTGACCTTGAGTTATAGCCCTTTTTCCAGCCTCTTTCATTGCAGGATAATTTGGTCTCAAGGCTTGAGCCCTGGGGCAACTCAGCTGCATCATATTTGCTGTTCTGTCTTGACAGCACATGTTTCCTCATTTATTGAACAGGGATGTAGTTTCTGGGCCTCTCAGGAGTCTGATGAAGTGGTTCATGCAGTGTTGTTTCTCTGTTTCTGTTTTTCTTCCCACCATAGACAACTGATTTTTGAAATGAGACGTGACTTTTAACAAATAGGTGATGTATTTTCCCATTGATCTATGTAGTAGGATTTGCATAAATATTTCCAGCCTGTTGGTGGAAACATTCCTTATTTATTTCTGTAGAATAACCTAATTTGGTATTTCTAATTCAGTTTTTTTACTAGTCCTTTTTTTCCTTTTGATCTAGATTGATGAGCAAATTGAAAGCATGTTTAATTCAAAGAAGAGAGTAAAGGATATGGCCGCTCCTGGAACATCAAGTGTTCCTGCTCCAACTGCAGGAAATGCTGAGAAATTAGAAATTGCTAAGAGATTGGCTCTTAGAATCAATGCTCAGAAGAATTTGGGCATCGAGTCTCAGGTATTAAGTAATTTGTTCCAAGTCTCAGTCAATACTCTTTTTTTTTTTTTGAGACTGAGTTTTGCTCTTGTTGCCCAGGCTGGAGTGCAGTGGCACAATCTCAGCTCACCACAACCTCTGCCTCCTGGGTTCAAGCGATTCTCCTGCCTCAGCCTCCCGAATAGCTGGGATTATAGGCATATGCCACCATACCCGGCTAATTATGTATTTTCAGTAGCAATGGGGTTTCTCCATATTGGTCAGGCTGGTCTCGAACTCCTGACCTCAGATGATCCGCCCACCTCAGCCTCCCAAAGTGCTGGGATTACAGGCGTGAACCACTGCACCCAGCTAATACTTTTAATACGTTCTTTGATTTTATTTTTCAGGGATTATGTTGAGCACAAGTAAACAAGTTGTCCTGGACGTTGAGTTTGTGAGAATTTAACGTTCTCAACATAGGATTTTTTTTTATAATTGCATTTGGATGACTTCTCTAGTGCTGTTAACTGAGGACTTTATGTCTGTTCTAGACTTTCTATTAGCCATAGGTAGTTCTATAGAATAGTAGTCTGTTGGGTCTTAACAAAATCTTAAAGATGTACGAATAATTCTGTTTCTTTATAAGCTTTCATTGGGTAGGTTATTGGACATACAACTCCCTGAGTGTACAAACACCTAGTTAAATGACTCAGATTAACATGGGCTTAAATGGAGAAATGTAATTTTTAAATATTTCATGATACCTTTTTGTTGGAAGCGTGTTTGAGTCAGTTTATTTTGAAGCTTTTGAGTCAGTCATGAACTATCATGTTTTTAATGCTGGGTTGGGTCATGGGGATGAAGGAACTCAGTGATGGTAGTAGTATAAACATTCAAATTTGGAGGAAACTCCTAGGAATTACAGAGTATGTAAATGATTTTGGAAATATTTACTGTGTCTGACATCAAGAGTTAGCTAATTATCAACTGCATCTCTATGATCTAGTAGAATATTTAATAGAGTTGAATGTTTTCCAGTTTTCTTATTCACAGGGAAAAACATTAAACTATGTTATAAATATATATTGCTAAATCACATATCAATGGGGCTATGCATTAGAAACGTGTTTATTTATTCAACTTCCATAAGTTAGTAGCTTTTCAGAGAATAATTTGTGGTGGGGTCCCTACTCTTGTCTCTGCCCTCATTTGAGATTTAACTGTACGTCGTCTTTAACTACAGGATGTGATGCAACAGGCCACCAATGCAATTCTTAGAGGTGGCACCATTCTGGCTCCCACGGTGTCTGCAAAAACCATTGCAGAACAGCTTGCTGAAAAGATCAATGCCAAGCTCAATTATGTGCCTTTAGAGAAACAAGAAGAAGAGAGACAGGATGGTGGACAGAATGAATCTTTTAAGAGATACGAAGAAGAATTAGAGATCAATGACTTCCCACAGGCAAGTAACAGTTTTAAACCTTTTTTTATTGTGAAGCAGAAAAAGCAAAAATCTCATCTTTAAAACCCATGAACATTTTAATAGCTACTTCACTTTTTACCTAAATGGAGGCTATAAAATAGAAATTTGACTTTCATGAATATGTTCAAGGTACATTAGGATCTAAATGAACTTATGATGCAGGTATGTGTTAATAATGATCTTTGTTTTGTTTTTGTTTTTGTTTTTTTGCTTTTATTGCCCAGGCTGGAGTGCAATTGTGTGATCTTGGCTCACCACAACCTCCGCCTCCCGGATTCAAGTGATTCTTCTGCCTCAGCCTCCCGAGTAGCTGAGATTACAGGCATGTGCCACAATGCCAGGCTAATTTTTTTGTATTTTTAGTACAGATGGGGTTTCTCCATGTTGTTCAGGCTGGTCTCAAACTCCCGACCTCAGGTGATCTTCCTGACTTGGCCTCCCAGAGTGCTGGGATTACAGGAATGAGCCACAACGTCATGCCACAGCACCTATCCATTAATGATATTAATATTGACCATAGGGCAGGGCGTGGTGGCTCACACTTGTAATCCCAGCACTTTGGGAGGCTGAGGTGGATGGATCACCTGAGGTCGGGAGTTCGAGACCAGCCTGACTAACATGGTGAAACCCCGTCTCTACCAAAAATAAAAAAATAAAATAGCTTGAGCATGGTGGCACATGCCTGTAATCCCGGCTACTCAGGAGGCTGAGGCAGGAGAATCACTTGAACCTGGGAGGTGGAAGTTATGGTGAGCCAAGATCTCGCTGCCTCAACAACAAAAGCAAAACTCTGTCTCCAAAAAATATATGTATATTGACAACAATGTGATATCAGTCAGCCTAGTCTTTGTTAGCACTCCTCCGTTTTTTTGTCTTGTTGTGATTTTTGTTTTCCTTACCTTTTAGACTGCCAGGTGGAAAGTTACCTCTAAGGAAGCTCTGCAGAGAATCAGTGAATACTCTGAAGCCGCAATTACAATCAGAGGAACATACTTCCCTCCTGGCAAAGAACCCAAGGAGGGCGAGCGGAAGATTTACTTGGCAATTGAAAGTATGTGCTGTTGGTTCTGTTTCAGTCTTGAGTTTAGATCAAGGTTGATGTAGATGTAATAGACGCAAAGAGAATGTGAGGTCAATTCAAGAGAGAATTGAAAGTAAGGAACACCTCTGAAAAAAAAATTTCATGTCATTTGAGGTCTTTATTTAGAATTTCAGTACATATACAAAAGTAAATGATCTGTTTGTGAGACTCAGTTTTGACAAATCAGTCAAATTTAAAAATTAAAACATTTTAAGGACTTTTTATGCTTAGGAATATTCTGGCCTAAGTTTAGGTTGGAATGTAAATCAACTATATTAATCCACTTAATGAATGTTTATCTAGGCAAATATTGCCTGTGAAATGATGCTCATGAAAGTTTATACCTTTAACAAAATAACAAGTAGACAATTAATGCCATAACCTAATGGATACAAATAATACATTATTACATTATCTGACAGCAATCAGGTTTTCTTTTCTTTTCTTTCTTTCTTTTTCTTTTTTTTTTTTTTTTTTTTTGAGATGGAGTCTTGCTCTGTTGCCCAGGCTAGAGTGCTGTGGCGCTATCTTGGCTCACTGCAACCTCCCCCTCCCAGGTTCAAGCGATTCTTCTGCCTCAGCCTCCCGAGTGGGTGGGACTGCAGGCACCCGCCACCATGCCTGGCTAATTTTTGCATTTTTAGTAGAGATGGGGTTTTACCATATTGGCCAGGCTGGTCTCGAACTCCTGACCTTTGATCCACCCGCCTCAGCCTCCCAAAGTGCTGAGATTACAGGCGTGAGCCACTGTGCCTGGCCGGTTCTTAACTTTATTTCATACATTCATGAATGAATTTATTCCAGAGGCAATTTCCACTTTCAATTATTTTGAGACAGAGTCTTATTTTGTCTTATTTTATCACCCAGGCTGGAGTGCAGTGGCACAGTCTCAGCTCACTTCAGCCTCAACCTCCTGGGCTCAAGTGATCCTCTTACCTCAGCACTTCCAAGTAAGACTACAGGAACGTGTTACCACACCTGGCTAATTTTTTTTTTGTATTTTTTGTAGAGAAGGGGTTTTGTTATGTTGCCCAGGCTGGTCTCGAACTCCTGAGCTCAAGTGACCTGCATCTGCTCAGCCTCCCGTAGTGTTAAGATGACAGGCATGAGCCAATGCACCCAGCCTACTTTATTTTTTCTGATGTGTTACTCCATTGCATAGTAGGACACCCTGTCACACTTTATTTTTTCCCTGAGACTGAGTCTTGCTCTGTCACCTAGAGCTGGAGTGCAATGATGCAATCTCGGTTCACTGCAACCTTTGCTTCCCAGGTTCAAGCAGTTCTCCTGTCTCAGCCTCCCAAGTAGCTGGGATTACAGGTATGCACCACCATACCCGGCTAATTTTTGTATTTTTAGTAGAGACAGGGTTTCACCATGTTGGGCAGGCTGGTCTTAAACTCCTGACCTCAGGTGATCTACCCACCTTGGCCGTCCAAAGTGCTGGGCTTACAGAGGCATGAGCCACTGCACGCGGCCAGGTATTTTCTTAGTGGTTACCCAGTGGATTGCAATTAACATCCTTTTTTTTTTTTTTTGAGACAAGAGTCTGTCTGTTGCCAGGCTGGAGTGCAGTGGCACAATCTCAGCTCACTGCAACCTCCGCCTCCCGGGTTCAAGCAATTCTCTTGCCTCAGCTTCCTGAGTAGCGGGGACTACAGGTGTGTGCCACCATGCCCAGCTAATTTTTTTATTTATTTTTATTTATTTATTTTTGGTAGATATGGTGTTTCACCATGGTGGCCAAGATGGTCCCATCTCCCATCTCCTGATTCACCCACCTCAGCCTCCCAAAGTGCTGTGATTACAGGTGTGAGCCACTGTACCTGGCCAATTTCACCTTTAAAAAATTCTTTTTTGCCTTCATTTTGGAAGAATAGTTTTCTAGCCATAGACTTCTCGCTTGATAGTTTTGTTTTGTTTTCCTTTTGGTACTTTGAATGCCATTCCATTGCCTTCTGGCCTCCATGAATTCTGAAAAGAAATCTGATGTTAATCTCATTGAGGATCCCTTGTAAGTAATAGGTTGCTTTTCCAGAATTGTCTTTTGATAGTTTTATTTTTTGCTTCTGTGTGGGTCTCCTAGAGGGTTTTTGGGTTTTGTTTTAGATTTTTGGGTATGTATATATACATATTTTTCATGAAATTTGGGGGTTTTGGTTAATTCTTCAGCTGTTCTTTCTGCTCCTTTGTATCTCCTCTGAAACTCACATTGTACATATGTTGTTGAAATTGATGGTTTCTCACAGGTCTCTTAAGCTTTATTCATTTTTCTTCATTACTTATTTTTTTTCCTGCATTCTCTGACTTGATCACAGTTGACCTACCTTCAAGTTTAGTCATTCTTTGTTTTGTCTCATCGAATCTGCTGCCGAACTCTTCTAATGAATTTTTCATTTCAGTGATTGTGCTTTTCAACTCCAGAGTTTCTTTGGTTTCTTTATTTCTATCTCTTTATTGATATATTATCTATTTAATTGGACATCATTTTCCTGGTTTTCTTTAGTTCTTTATCTGTGGTTTTCTTTAGCTATTTGCGTATATTTAAAATAGTTGATTTAAAATCTTTGTCTAACAAGTCTAATACCTTAATTTCTTTAGGGACAGTTTCTGTTTATTTTTTTTCCTGTGATCAGGTCATACTTTGTTGTTGTTTTCATGCGTCTTAGTTTTTTGTTGAAAATTGGACATTTTGAATACTATCATGTAATTGGAAATAAGATTTTCCCTACTCCCTATTGTTTGTTGCTGCTGTTTATTGTTGTTCAGTGACATTTCTGAAACATTGTTTTAGTAGTCTCTATTCTTTTTCACGTGTGGCTACTGATGTCAGCTAGTCATTAACTCTAGCTTTTCTTTGTGCTTGCACAGTCTGAGGTCAGCAGAGGTGAGCGCTTAGGGCCTTCTTAGGTCTTTTCTGAGCATATGCCCAGCCCTGGTTGTACACATGGCCTTTTAGATTCCAGTGAATGTGAGAGCTTTACAAAGCCCTTACTCCTCAAAGCATTTCATTCTCTAGCCTGTCCTCCCACAGTTTTTTTTTTGTCCTTTGCCCCAGCTATTGTTCCTTTCCCAAGGATAATGTCTAATGCATTTGCATTTTGACAAATACTTTACTGACCTCTCTAGTATCAGCCCTGGGAGAGTTCTGAGTTAGGTGGGATAAAGGCAAGCCCTTTGAGTCTGTCTTTCAGGGAGCCATCAATCAGGTCAAAACAAGCAACCACTTTTTTTTTGTTGTTGTTGAGAATAAAGTTCATTTTGGTGCCGGGAATGTGGGCTGTTCAAGGTTGTGAGTGGGAAGTGGGTGGGAGTTGAAGAGACGGGGTCAAGGTAAGTTGAAAGGCTGATGAAATACTCTGTTACTGAGATTCAACTTTTTTTTCCCCCATGAGTAAGTTTTTGTCTGATTGATGTAAACTTTTGGTTAGTTTCCAGAGCTCAAATAAAGTTGATTTTGACAGGTTTTGCAAGTTTGGTCTTTCTTTCTGTGGGGGGGGCAGACTTGTGTAGGTCCTTGCTCTGCCATTTTTGCTGATGTCACTTTATTAGACTTTTTGAACTAATGGTGAATTATGGCAAAGACAAAACTCAAATACAGCTTTTATGTTTTACATATTTTTGCGACTTTACCATTGCATCATGGTAAGTTTCATAAGCGTTTTTAAATGGCGTACAAAGGATGTGTGTCCAGAACTAGGCAAACAATACTTTTTTTTTCATGTTTGTGATTGTGAGAAACTGACTTAGATCTATTTATTTCAGGTCAGGTTTTATAAAATGGCATCATTTTGTGTATCCTGAAATACTGTTGGTCTGCCAATGACCCAGTGTGTTTCTAAATCATGTGACACTGTTTCTTATTACCTAGTGAAATGGGGGTTGCTGACCCCTGGGTCTTCAAGCAGAGAAAATTAAGCTGATACATTTCTATAGTTGGAACTGGACAGGTCTTTGCTACTGTGTTAATTAGATCATGCAGGATGAAAACAATGATAGAGGAATGTGATGATAAAACTTTGGTGTACATGAAGTCAGGCTTTTATTTTCTGCTTGAATACATGAGTATCATTTAAGCAAAATCAACATTTTAACTGCTTATCTTATAAAGAGGTAAATCAGAGACATGGTTATTTGCTTTGAAAAAGGATTATTTTTGTAATTCATTTATTTAAATGCAGTGTTTGCTTCGTATGGTATAATTAATATATCACATTTCAATTTATATGTAACTTTATCAGAACACATCTTTACTACCAAGTGATGTGAAGTGAGATATTCACTGATTCCACAGCTTCTTTGTACTTTTCCTTTCATACAGAATGGTATTGGTCATTTGTCTCCACTGTACATTTACACTCAGGAAATAACATCTAATTTTTATAATAATCTAAGCAAGTCTCCCCAGTAAAAAGGCAACTTTGTTGAAAACAAATTCTAAGAATAATCTAGAAATATAATAATACTGGCTGGGCGCGGTGGCTCACGCCTGTAATCCAATCACTTTGGGAGGCCGAAGCAGGTGGATCACGAGGTCAGGAGTTCAAGACTAGCCTTGCCAGCATGGTGAAACCCCATCTCTACTAAAAATACAAAAATTAGCCAAGCGTAGTGGCATGCACCTGTAATCCCAGCTACTCAGGAGGCTGTGGCAGGAGAATTGCTTGAAACCAGAAGGCGGAGGTTGCAGTGAGCTGGGATCATGCCACTGTACTCCAGTCTGGGCAACAAGAGCAAAACTTTGTTTCAAAAAAAAGAAAGAAAGAAATATAATGATACTGAATAAGAGCTGGGTAATTTAAATGATCTAAAGCTTTCAGAATTTTCAAAGGTAATTAGTTTTTTTTTTAAGGGTCATTTAGTTTTTGAAACTCCAAACTCAACTAAACACTAACAGGATGAAAACAGGTGTTGCTAGTGTGGAAGGAGCCTAGTGTCATCTGTTTCTAGTTCTGTAATTGGAGGGACCCCACTGCTTGGCTGGCTCCTTGGAGGCTCTGTTAGGCTCAGCAGCTCCAGGCCTCCCACCAGGCAGAGGGAAGGAGAACAGGAAGGTCTTACATGCCTAGTCAGCCTGTATAATTTATATAGCCTATTCTGTGACCCTCTCTTTTTACTAAAGGAGAATCACTTAAAAGCAGCCAGAGTTGTTTTAGGACCAATGAAAAGAAATGCCCTTTTTTTCATGGCTGCTTATAAACATATGTAACCTATTACAAGAAGTTACATAAGTCAGCGTTTAAACTGGTCCAAATTGGGCTCTAAAGTATGAAAATTAATTTTCCAGTTAGATCCAGGTGAGAGTGTCATTTTCCTTCTTTTTAAAGTTGCACAAAAATATCAACAAGCTTCACACCAACTCATGCCAAGCAATGTGTTTTCCTCCCAAATTTCATTTTTGTTATAATTTTCAGTCTGACTTGGCTCTTAATTCTTCGGTTTCTCTTCCCTTCCATCACTCACTCACCTTCCCCATATAGTTTTAAAATGTTGTGGTTAGTGGCTAGTGGAGGTATAGGATTTAAATTAGATATGTTTCTGTGACTTCACAGCTATACCCTTGGCCCTTTACTTCCTGTTGTGAAACTGTTTCTGTCTCTCTTTTTGTCTCCATCTCTGTCTCTCTCTGGGGACAGAAAAGTTACTCATTTCTGACATGAGGTGAAATTTTCTAATTTGTTATAAATTCTTTCCTTCATTTGTGTGTTTTTCTTTTTAATATACAAAATGATAAAAATGTAACTCTCTACACTGCAAACCCAGTTCTCTTTTTACTCTTAGACATTTCAATCTTTAATCTTCTTTGATTCGGCTCTTTTACTCTTCTCAGTATGCAACATGGTGCCTGTCTGTACTTACGTACACCCTGGCACTGTCCGTTGGCTCCAGATTCTGCCCTTGATGGCTCTCTAATCTCTGCCAGTTCTAAACTTGTGGACCATATTTCCGTTGGCTTCATTTGTATTTCTATCTGGATGTCTGAAGAGCATCTCAACTACAGCAATTTTAGAATTAAATTTCACCTATTATCACTGTCTGAAACACTTGTTTTTCCTCCTGGAGTCAATGCCAACTTTTAACATCTTAATTTGTTTCTCTTTTTCACTGTTCACATCTCATCAGAGAGAAAAAAAAATCTTGTCCATTCTACCTAAAAAATGAGCTCTTGTGATGGTATAAATACAATATTGTGAGAGCACTAAGGAAAAAAACCACTTAACTCTGCCTGGAAAAGTCAGGAAAAGCTTCCTAGAAGTAGTATTTAAAAGTGATTTTAGTAAACTACTTCCTATTCATCCTGTTGTAGTATCTTCACAAGTTTGTTTTTCTAGTAGTCTGTAAGATTTTAAAGAGCATGAATTTGTTTTTTATATATTAAATCTCTCACAGTAGAAGTGAGTGCTTAATGTTTATGGAATTAATAACTGTGAATGAATGTCTGTAGCCCACCTCATCCAGTCAGCTATCTTGCCGTGTTCGGTCACACTCTTTTCCCAACACACTTCTCTTCAATAATTAAGCATGCTTAACTCTGTACCATTATACATGCAATTCCCTTCACAAAATACTCTCCTTGGTATGTCTGCTCCCTCCTCTTTGCTAGTCCTTTCATTTTAAAGATTTTGTTCAGATGACACGTTTCTGAACAGAAATATCTGTCATTCGCAGACTTCAATGAACATATAAATATCTAATAAATACTTGCTAAATGAATAAATCAAGGAGGTTGTATTTTCCTTTAGCCTTCTTGCTATCTTCTGGACAAATTGCTAATAGTCTGTTTATTCCACTCTTTTTAATCACCATATTGGAACTCTTAACACATAATGTGACCTCAGTGGTTACATTTGAAACTCTAAAAGTAATCAAAATAATAAGCAGCCATTATATAATGTGGGTAATGTTCCACCAGGCATTAAATGGCTATCTTGGCAGGCAGTACAATGTTTCTAAAAGTCACCTACAGTGTTTATTCCTGGACCTCCGTGATGTGGGTAAACACCATGTAATTTTAGTAATGTGAATAACATGCTTTCCACTCAATCACCAGGTGCCAATGAACTGGCTGTGCAGAAAGCAAAGGCAGAAATCACCCGGCTCATAAAAGAAGAACTGATCCGGCTGGTGAGTGAAAACCTTAAAGTTGTATTTGTTTTGTTTTAATAAGTGTTTTATTGAAATAGAATATTAATACAGACAAGTACTCAAATCTTAAACATATATAGTTTGATGAATTTTCACAAAGTAATAAACATACCAGTGTAATCACTACCCAGATCAAGAAATAAGGAACATTACTAATATTCCAGAAGTCTTCTTCTTTCTTGTCACTATTCATCTCTCTTTTTTTTTTGAGACAGAGTCTTACACTGTCACCTGGGCTGGAGTGCAATGGCATGATTTCAGCTCACTGCAACCTCTTCCTCCTGGGTTCAAGTGATTCTCCTGCCTCAGCCTCCTGAGTAGCTGGGTTGACAGGCGCCCACCATCACACTTGGCTAATTTTTTGTATTTTTGGTAGAGATGGGGGTTTCACTGTGTTGGACAGGCTGATCTCAAACTCCTGACCTCATGGTCTGCTGGCCTCAGACTCCCAAAGTGCTGGGATTACAGGCATGAGCCACTGTGCCTGGCCCCATATCGTGAATTTTAAAATCATAGATGAGTTTTTCCTATTTTTGAACTCCACATAACTGGAATTATGTGTTTGCACCTTTTGTATCTAGTTTCTTTCACTCAACATTTTGAGGAGATCAGTCCATGTTATTGTATGTAGCAGTAATTCATTCATTTTCATGGCCATATAATTATATGAATATACAACAATTATATATTGGATTTAGGGGCTACTCTTTGTTTTTTATGAATAACACTTCTATGAACATTATTCCCTGTGTGTTTGGTATATATTAGCATGATTTTTTTCTTGAGTATGTACCTTGGAGTAGAATTGTTAATTATAGGTTAGGTATTGCTAAATAGTTTTTCAAAGAGGTTACATCAGTTCACACTCAATCCAACAGTATATGAAAATTCCAGTTGTCCTAAATCTTTGCCAGTGCATGGTGTTGTTAGTGTCTTTAAACTTAAGCAATGCTTAATTCGATTTTGGAAAAAGCAGTCCTTTACAGACTGCCTTTCCAGAGGAGGCAGACATGTAAGGGACTCTTCCTACAGTGTGTACTTTGGGATGAGGGCCCTTTGAAAGGAAACCTGGCTTTTTCTTTAAGTGTAATTCTGAGAGCTTTTCTAAAATTCCCCTCACAGAGCATTGTTTTTTTGGGGCGTGGGTTTAGAAGTTTAATGAAAAGAGGGTTCATAAAACAAGAGGGAAGAAGTTAAACAGCTGTTAAATCATGTGCTTAAGACTTTTTCACCAAGGAGTGATAGAAAATCATCTTGTGCCTATAGGTGCTACCACCATTAAGTTGATGCAAAACGTTGTTAAGGAATGGCTGAGTGAACAGATAAATCATTAGTTATTGAATAGTTTTTCCTTTATCAATGCAATAATATTAACATTTAAAATTTTAAATAACCAATAGTTTTATAAGTTGGCAAAGGAAATGATCTTAAATGTTTCCTTTTTTTTTTTTTTTTTTTTTGCTTTCTCTGATGATGTGTCTTTTATTTCCTATTAACAGCAAAACTCCTACCAACCAACAAATAAAGGAAGATACAAAGTCCTATAAACATCCGGAAAAAAGATTTTTACCTGTGCTGCTCTGTGATATATGTGACAGTTGGTGGCTGCAGTTTACAATATATTGTAAATTAAGATTTTAAAAATTCTATCTTGCTGATTTTTTTTAAATGTAGGAAACTAGTATTTGGTAAAGAAATCTGTCAGTAAGTACCCCCACAATCAATCAAACTATATTTAAAGCCGGCCTGTTTTCAGAGTATGATGTCCTTTAATGTAAACTTAAATATCAATATTATAAATGTCTGGGTAATGTTCTAGAGGTTTAAAAAATGGAAATATTTGAATTTTCTATTGAAGACAATAAAGTACACAAATCGTTAAGGGGTTATTCACTTTATCCTGTACTTTCAATGAAATTACGATCATTTCCTAAGAAAAGGTAGAATTCACTCATATTTTGTGTCCCCGCCTTGAGCTTAAATGTTATATGACTTTTTGGAACAATATGAACTCGATTTAAGAATGTTATAATAGAAGTTTTACAAGATAGGTTGAGAGTTTTTGTTTCAATTTTTGTTATCATAAATGGGTAAAAAGTATTGGACTAATTTTGGTTTTTATACAAGTAAAGATTTAATAGTATAAGGATTTTTTTTGCATTTCTTTACAGTAAAACTCTACTAAGAGTTTTAGTATTTACTACTTTTAGTTTCCCCTCACAACTTTGGCTCCATACCTTGCTCCTCTTTTATAATCTTCCTTAAAAGAAAGAGTGTAGCCTATAAATATTAAATATGATACCTTTTCTTTCCAGAAAATGTTTGTATACATGTTATATGTACCAATATCCTACAACTTTTAATCTGATTTTTCTTCAGGATTATTGAGTAGGTTGTGAATTTTCTTTCTTAAAAATTGTAAAACATAATGGTACCCAAGTTTTAAACTTAGATGTCTTCATCTTAGTGAAATTTAGTTCATAAGGAATCATAAATTATCTTTTTGAGGCTGGGTGCAGTGGCTCATACCTGTAATTCCAGCACTTTGGGAGGCTGAAGTGGGCGGATCACTTGAGATCAGGAGTTCAAGACCAGCCTGGCCAACATGGCAAAACCCTGTCTCTACTAAAAATACAAAAATTAGCTGGGCATGGTGGTAGGCGCCTGTAATCCCAGCTACTCTAGAGGCTGAGGCAGGAGAATCTCAGCCGAGATCACAGCACTGCACTTCAGCCTGGGCAACAGAGTGAGACTTCCTCAAAAAAATAAATAAATAAATTGAATTTTTGAGCCCTCAAAATATAATTCCTGAATATTCTAATTTAAATTGTTATAATTGGATTACCTAATGTTCTTTTCAAGACTCCTCATGTATTAATATTAACTTCTTGTTAATACATCACTTTTAAAAAAAGGAATTTTGTCACTTTTCAAAAAAGGAATTTTTTTTCAGGCATTAAATAGATACAGTTGGCCTTCCACATCGAAGGGTTTCACACCCACAGATTAAACCAACCACAGATCAAAAATAGTCAGAAAAAAAAAATACAAGAAAAATACCATGTAAGTTTAAAAACATACAGTATAACAGCCGTAAAAGTTTTACTGTAACATTTACATTGTGTTAGGTATTTTAAGTAATTTAAAGATGATTTAAAGTATACAGGAGGATGTGAATAGGTTATATGCAAATAGCAAGCCATTTCATATAAGAGGCTTGAACATCCATGGATTTTGGTACAGAGGAGGAGTTTAAGGAGTGTTCTGGAATCAGTCCCCCTCGGATACCAAAGGACAACTGTAATTTCTTAAATGAAGAGACTTTCGTTCTTTAGATATTCTTGACTTACAGTTTTTTAAAAAGAAAAATAAAATCAAAACATACTATAGTTGTTAAATCATTTTATGCCGGGCATGGTGGCTCATGCCTGTAATCCCAGCACTTTGGGAAGCTGAGGTGGGCGGATCATGAGGTCAAGAGATCGAGACCATCCAGGCCAACATGGTGAAACCCCGTCTCTACTAAAAAATACAAAAAATTAGCTGGGCATGGTGACACGAGCCTGTAGTTCCAGCTACTCAGGAGGCTGAGGCAGGAGAATTGCTTAAACCCGGGAGGTGGAGGTTGCAGTGAGCCATAATTGCGCCACTGCACTCCAGCCTGGCGCCTGGTGACAGAGTAAGACTCTGTCCCAAAAAAAACACCATTTAGTAGTATATTCAGTGGCTGAAGTGATAGGGAGTATTAATCATTATTTCTTCAATACAAAGTTATTCTTCCTGAAAAAGTAAGATATACCTGGGAAATATTCTTGGATCCTTCACACATCCAGTTAATTTCTTGAAGGAAGAACACAGACAAAAGACATGTAAAAACAAACAAACCATTTACTGTAAAATTCCAGGAATTGTGGGCTCATTCTCTCTTGCTAGTTTATTTATTTGCTTATCTTTATCACTTAGTGGTAGTTTGTTTTCTTTGGTAGAATATATGGCAGTCCCACGTTGACGATAATTGGTGCTCCCTTGAACCAACTGGATCACTTTGGAGATTCAGTTTACATCATTTTAGCATTTCTTTATGTTTGTAGATCAGTTGTGATGAGCCACTGATAAAATTTTGTTCTAAAATGAAACATATTACTTTGTTAGTACATTTTTTAGTGTCACACTGACTTTTAAAATTTGAATGATGTACAGACTTTGTTTTTTTAATGCAATATGAATATTTGCTCGTTTTCTAAATTCCTTATAAAATAAAATTGATTCGATCTGTACTTACTTAAAATTATTTTTCCTCAAATGCTTTTTCTTCTGTTTCTCTAATTTTGTTTATATTGGTAGATATGTCAGAGAAGTATTATACTCTGTATTTTTATTTAAAAAATGCTAGCAACTTATTACCCAAAATATTTATAATTCTGTTCTGAAAATGTCTTACTAAAGAAGACACTTAAGTCTTCTATGTTCATTGTATTTGGCGTAAGACATATACAGGTGGAATAATAGGTTCATTTGCCAGTTGGGGTTTTGCCACTGTAACACTCAGTCTTACAAAATAGGTATGTAGAGTGAAAGAATAATAGTTAAGTTCTCCCTCACTCCTTTTGGACATTTTACTATTTGACATATTTCATGTCTCATTGGCTTTGTTGGTGTACACAACAATGCATATGAGGCGGCTAATCTTTCTTTTGAGTCAGGCAGTTCCTATGTATAAAGAGTTAGGTTTGTTTGTTTTAAAGGAGAACTGGCTATTGAATACTTAGGATTTATAAATCCCATTTAGCTAGCTGTGGAATCAGCTTCAAAGTAACACAGCAGAATCCTGAGAATCACAAACTAGAAAGGAAAATGGCCAAAGTTGTAACTCAGCTGTTTCTGACCTCTTTTTACTATTGGTGCCATGCTTTGATTTGTAAAGCCATCAGCTGAAGTCTTTTAGTGACAGATTTGCATATTTAAAATAGGAGGTTGGGGGGAAATTGTTGTCTAAATGAAGTCTAGGATAAATAGCTATACTTTGCCATTTTGCTGCTTTATAGATCATACTAAGTTCTTTTTTTTTTTTCCTTTTTTTTTTTTTGCAAGGTAGGGGACAGAATCTCACTTTGTCACCCAGGCTGGAGTGCAGTGGTGCAATCTCAGTTCACTGCAACCTCCACCTCCCAGGTTCAAGTGATTGTCCTGCCTCCGCCTCCTGAGTAGCTGGAATTACAGGCACCCACCACCATGCCTGGTGAATTTGTATTTTGAATTTGTATTTTTATAGTAGAGACGAGGTTTCACCATGTTGACCAGGCTGGTCCCGAACTCTGGACCTCAGGTGATCCACCCGCCTCAGCCTCCCAAAGTGCTGGGATTACAGGCATGAGCCACCATGCCCAGCCAGAATATGCTAAGTTCTTAAAGCAGGCAAGAGGTCTAAGTGGCTAGCCCAATGTGGACCATTCAAATACCCCTCCACTTCGATTTGAGTCTAGAGCTGTCATATCTTCACATTGTGGTACATAGTTTTACGTATGATTGGGAATCTACTGGCATTTTCTGATGCCTTCTGCTTCTGGCATAAAACACTGAAGCTTTTTAAAAAGGTGCGTGTATGTATATTTATGTGTGTTAAGTATCATGAGTGAGAGAATAAATGGAAGTAGAGGGGTGAGGGAGAGTCATAACTATATAGTTGGGGTACAACCATCAGAAAACAAACTTACTGGAGTAAGACACTTAACTTGGAGTGTACCAACATCTTACATACTGGTGGTGAATAAGACATCTGCTGTACTCTTAGGTCAGCTCTCTGGAGCTAAAGACAGCTACATTTCCTTTATCAGGTAAGAATTCCCTCATATGTTGAACATATTCCCTCATATGTTACAGATATTTGAAGGCCTTCTAAAAATATATATAAATTGATAATTTTTCTCAGGCAGGGATCCAAGTAGGAATGCAAAGAGAAAGTGTAAAGGTATTCTTCACAAAGTCCCCACAATATTGATGATTTCCCCTTTAAAAGTGCCTGTGTGTGTGAGTGCATACTGTCAAGTTACATGACTGGTGAGGAATTTACTTTTGATTATTTTTCTTGAACTTGTTCTCTTCCAAATATGGCAACAGCTTACAGGAGTTCATCATTTTTTTCCAACTCAAGCCTTAAAGAAGAAATTCTAACTTTGCATTAACCATGTTCTTTTGGGAAGAAAAAAGTATGAAATAAAAAGGGAAGTTTAACCTTTTTGGGGAATTGGAACTCAACATTACTCTCACATGTTAGGATTACTTTAAAAACTAGAATTTCAGAATTTAAAAAAACGAATCATTTTTAATACATAGAAATACCTAGTTATCCATGTTTTGAATATTAGTCTGTCTTCACAACTTTACATACTATGGAATAAGGGTTCGGTGTCAAAAACATGTTCTTTCTACAGAAAAAGCTTTTCATTTGAACTTGGTAGTGATGAGATTTTTGACAGCCTGGCAATTCCAGACACTTCTGTAGCACCTTTGGATGTTAAAGTGTCCTTGGCCTTTATCCCTGAATTCCTAGGAGGCTCTCAGGTGCCTTCCAGCCAGTCCCAGATTCCTTGAAAGCAGCATCTTTTCTCCGTGCCTTTGTCTAAGGGAGTCTTCTAGGAGCTGAGATTCCCAGAACTATACTGTTGACTTTGGGAAAGTCTTCCTCATCCCCAAACTAGCCCTGGGCCCACATCTCTGTTACAGGATTTGGAAAGCTTGGCATGGTTGGATGCTTGGGAGCTTTAAAGAGAGCATAAGTTCCTCTGTAACTTTTTACTGGTCTAGTTTGCTCCTAAAAATGTGTCTGGGGCCAGGCACGGTGGCTCACACCTGCAATCCCAGTACTTTGGGAGGCCAAGGCACTTGGATCATCTGAGTTCAGGAGTTTGAGACCAGTCTGGCCAACATGGTGCAAATGTGTCTCTATTAAAACTATAGAAAATTAGCTGGGCGTGGTGATGCACGGTTGTAATCCCACCTACTCGGGATGCTGAGGCATGAGAATTGCTTGAACCCAGGAGGTAGAGGTTGCAGTGAGCCAAGATCATACCGCTGCTCTCCAGCCTGGGCAACAGAGTAATACTGTCTCAAAAACAAAAAAAGTGTGTCTGGGGCTAGTAATCATTAAGTTTGAGAAATATTGGTAATCTTCACTTTTGCTCTTGGATTTTGACTGCCCATTAACTAAAGCTATGGTCTCCAAAGTGGGGTAAGTGACAGTAATTCATTTTACTTGAAAAGCAGGAAGAGGCCAGGCATGGTGGCTCACACCTATAATCCCAGTGCTTTGGGAGGCCAAGGAGGGCGGATCACCTGAGGTCAGGAGTTCCAGACCAGCCTAGCCAACATGGAGAAACCCTGTCTCTACTAAAATACAAAATTAGCCAGGCATGGGGGCGCACACCTGTAATCCCAGCTACTTGGGAAGCTGAGGCGGGAGAATCACTTGAACCCTGGGAAGGGGAGGTTGCAGTGAGCCGAGATCATGCCATTGCACTCCAGCCTGGGCAACAAGTGAAACTGTCTCAAAAAAAAAAATAGAAAAAGGCAGGAAGAGGCCGGGCTCAGTGGTTCACACCTATAATCCCAGCACTTTGGGAGGCCAAGATGGGTGGGTCACTTGAGGTCAGGAGGTTGAGACTAGCCTGGCCAACATGGTGAAACCCAGTCTCTACTAAAAAAATTAAAAAATTAGCAGGTCATGTTGTGCACGCCTGTAGACCCAGCTACTTGGGAGGCCAAGACCAGAGAATCGCTTGAACCCAGGAGGTGGAGGTCACAGTGAGCCCAGATCATGCCACTGCACTCCAGCATGGGTGACAGAGTAACTTCATCTCAAAAAAAGGAAAAGCAGGAAGAAAATTTTGAAGCTTTTTTTAATTTTACTTTTAGAGACTGTCTCACTCTGTTGCCCAGGCTGGAGTATAATGGCATGATCATAGCTCACAATAGTCTCAAACTCCTGGGCTCAAGTGATCCTCCCTCTTTAGCCTCCTGAATAGTAAGTAGGGCTGTGCAAGTGTGTGCCATCATGCCTGGCTAATTTTTTATTTTTTGTAGTGATGAGGTCTCGCTCTATTGTCCAGACTAATCTCAGACTCCTGGCCTCAGGCAATCTTCCTGCCTCTACTGGGATTACAGGCATGAGCCACCATACCTGGATCTATTTCTCTTTATTTTTTTAAAGTTTCAGAATATTTATTAAAACTAACAACCCATATGTGTTAAGTAAATATTTTTAAATGAAAGATTTTTCAAAACAAAAATAACTTAGAAGACTGTTCATTTATTTTTTTTTTACATCCTGATGTCTGGCTGGTCATTGAGAAGCTTATTTTTCTGTATATTTTTTTGAGATGGAGTTTCACTCTTGCTGCCCAGGCTGGAATGTAATGGTGTGATCTGGGCTCACTACAACCTCCGCCTCCCGTGTTCAAGTGATTCTCCTGCCTCAGCCTCCCAAGTAACTGGGATGACAGGCACCTGCCACCACACCTGGCTAATTGTTGTGTTTTTAGTAGAGACAGGGTTTCACCATGTTGGCCAAGCTGGTCTCAAACTCCTGATCTCAGGTGATCCACCTGCCTTGGCCTCCCAAAGTGCTGGGATTACAGGTGTGAGCCACTGTACTGCCCTTGTTTTTCTTTTTAAATCTCATACTTTATTTAAAATTTTACTTTATGTAAGTTTTTGATGACATGTTGCTACATAATATGTTGTTACAGTATTGATGTAACAGTTCATATACATAATCATAAATATGTATGTATATTGGGAGAATACTTGAACAACCTTGGGCTTGCTTAAATGCTTTATCCATTTTTTCATATAAAATTGGGATATAATACCTGTATCTTAAGATTGTTATGAGGATGAGGTGAAATAACATATTTAAAGCATAAATATATTTAAAGCACATAAAAATAGTGCCTGGCATATGGTAAGCATTCAGTAAATGTTGGCTGGCACTATTATTACAATGCGTGAATAGGTAGATTTTCTTATGGTCTCTGCTATACACTGAATGTTTATATCCTCCCCACCCGAATTCATTATGTTGAAACCTAATCCCCAATTTGATAGTATTTGGAGGCCTTTGGGAGGTGATTATGTCATGAGGGCTTGTGGTATCAGTGCCCTTATAAAAGAGACTGCAGTGAACTCCCTTGCCTGTTGTGCATTTGAGAACATAGCAAAAAGACAGCTATCTGTGAACCAGAAAGCTGGCTCTACCAGACACCAAATTGACCAGTACTTTGACCTTGGACTTTCCGTCTAGAACTGTGAGAAATAAAATTTTGTCTTTTGTAAGACTTCCGGTCTGTTATTTTGTTATAGCAGCCCAAATGGACTAAGTATTGATATGATGTTGTATATTTAGCAGAGTCAGCTGCTACTGATAAGTTAAAATCTAGAAAGCAAGATTCTTTTTTTTCTATGTATAAGAAAGTATTTAAGAACACTTGGGCTGGGTGTAGTTGCTCACACCTGTAATCCTAGCACTTTGTGAAGCCAAGGCAGGAGAATTGCTTGAGCCCAGGAGTTCAAGACCAGTCTGATCAATACAGGGAGACCCTGCCTCTATTTTTTTTTTTTTTTAAAGAACACTTTTACCCTCAATTGAAAGATCTTTAGGGGGAGCCAAATTCCAGATCTGGACAAATATTCCTGTTACTCACATTTATATAATCACTATTTATCATTCAAAAGCCTAATTCACTGGTGATTTGTCTGTGTGATGTGGCCTACCTGGGGCCAGGCTGAAGCTTTTGGAGAAGCAATGAAAAATGTTGAGTTCAAATTGTATTTCAAGGTTGTATGCTTTTATAGAGATAAATCTAGTAGTGTGACATTTAAAAGTGTATTCCAGCCTGGGTGCAGTGGCTCACGCCTGTAATTCTAGTACTTCGGAAGGCTGAGGCAGCCAGGTATCCGGAGGTCAGGAGTTTGAGACCAGCCTGGCCAACATGGTGAAACCTTGTCTCTACTAAAACATAGAAAAATTAGTGAGGTATGGGGACAAGTCTGGTCTCGAACTCCTGACCCTAAATGATCTGCCTGTCTCAGCCTCCCAAAGTACTAGAATTACAGGCATGAGCCACCACATCTGGCCTAGAGTAACTTAAGAACAGGTAAGTGGCCGGGCGTGGTGGGTCACACATGTAATCCCGACATTTTGGGAGGCCAAAGCGGGCAGATGATGAGGTCGGGAGATGGAGACTGTCCTGGCCGACATGGTGAAACCTCGTCTCTACTAAAATACAAAACATTAGCCAGGAGTGGTGGTGTGCGCCTGTAGTCTCCAGCTACTCAGGAGGCTGAGGCAGGGGAATCGCTTGAACCTAGGAGGCGGAGGTTGTAGTGAGTTGAGATTGCGCCACTGCACTCCAGCCTGGTGACAGAGCAAGACTCCATCTCAAAAAAAAAAAAAAAATAGAACAGGTAAGTGATGTGGCCTTGGCAGCATCCTATTTATTTATTCATTCATATATTTTTTGAGTCCAGGTCTTGCTCTGTTGTCCAGGCTGGAGTGCAGTGTCACGATCATGGCTCATTGTAGCCCCAACCTCTTAAGCTCAAGTGGTTTTCCCACCTTATCTTTCCAAAATGCTGGAATTTCATGCATGAACTGTGCCTGGTTTATTATTTTTGGGGGGACAAGAGTCTCTCTGTCATTCAGGCTAGAGTACAGTGATGTGATTACAACTCACTGCAGCCTCAACCTCCTGGGCTCAAACGATCCTCCCATGTCTGCATCCTAAGTAGCTGGGACCACAGGCATGTGCCACCATGCTTGGCCTTTTTTTTGTTTGTTTTTGGTAGAGGCAGGGTCTCCCTATGTTGTCTAGGCTGACCTCCAACTCCTGGGCTCAAGCAGGCCTCCTGCTTCAGCCTCCCAAAGTGCTGGGATTACAGGTGTAAGCCATTGTGCCTGAGAAGCTTATCTGAGCCTTGGTATCCAGAGTTCTTATTGGCGCTCATCATGTAGACATGATTAATTACCCATATGGCTGATTTCAATTTCTAGTCCCTCAGGAGGTGGAGCTGATACCATGTGACCCAGCTCTTTCACACTAAATCACATTGTTAGACTATCTGGCATGACCCAGGGCCCCAGGCAAACAAAAACACTATGAAGCATGACATTCCAAGGGTTTAGGGATTACCTGCAAGAAGCCAACAGTAAAGTCCAGACTGTTATTTGGACGAGGTTAAATTCTTTACACCTGTCTCTCTACATTGCAGAGGGGCCCGTTTCCTCAATTTTTTTTTGGATCATGTTATTTCTTCAGTTCTCTCTTAGACTCTCATCAGAGGTAAAAATAACATTTGTAGTTTCTAGTTACTACAGGTAGATCAGACTGTAGTAACAAAAATCTCTGATTTTTTTTTTTTCAAGTTTATTTCTTTGGGCCAGGCGTGGTGGCTCATGCCTGTAATCCCAGCATTTTGGGAGGCTGAGGCGGGCAGATCACCTGAGGTCAGGAGTTCAAGACTAGCCTGGTCAGCATGGCGAAAACCTGTCTCTAACTAAAAATACAAAAAGCCAGGCATGGTGGCGCGTGCCTGTGGTCCCAGCTACTTGAGTGGCTGAGACACGAGAATCGCTTGGGCCCAGGAGGTAGAAGTTGCAGTGAGCCAACATCACGCCACTGCACTCCAGCCTGGGTGACAGAGTGAGACTGTCTCAAAAAAAAAAAAAAAAAAGTTTATTTCTCATCTATGCTAAATTATCCTCATGTGTTTTAAGAGGGGAAGGGGCATCCTCCTCCACAATCAGTCAACCCAGAGCTGGCAATCTGGGCTTGTAGGCCTTTTACATCCTCTTCATGGTTCTTCATGAAGAGCAGCTCCTCCTTGAGAACCTCGATCTCTGTCTCCAGCTGCAGCCGAGTGACATTAGTGTCATCAGTGACCTTGCAGAGCCCACGGATGTTGCTCTCCACAGGCTGGTGCATGGCCAGCTCTGTCTCATACTTAATTCTAATGTCATCAGCAGCAAGATGGGCATTGTCCACAGTATTTGTGAAGATCTGAGCCCTCAGGTCCTCGATGGTCTTGAAGTAATGGCTCCAGTCTCTGACCTGGGGTCCCTTTCCAGGTGCTACCGGATTTTGCTCTCTGGCTTTCGGTTCTCAGCCTCCAGGCTTCTCACTCTGTCCAGGTAGGAGGCCAGGTGGTCGTTCAGGCTCTGCATGGTCTCCTCCTTGTTCTGGATACCTCCCATTCCTGCCAGACCCCTGGCTAGGTCCTGGACCCAATGCCACCCTGGAAGCTGGTGGAGCGGGACACAGAGATGCAGGAACCAGAGCCCCAGGCACCTGCATAGACGCTGGCAGCACTGCTGGCCGGCCTGGTACCGTAGCTGGACACCTGGATAGAACCCAGGGACCGGTAGTTGGTGGAGAAGATGGAGCGAGTGGTGAAGCTCACGCTGTCTAGGGAGGAGAGCAAGAGGACAGGACTCAGGCTTTGCCGACAACTACTTCACATCTTTCTAACCCCAGGATCCAGGATCTAGGATCCGGGATGGCAACTCTTAACATCACACTCCTAATGGCAGAGAAGAATCTTGCAGAATCTTGAATTTGGCGAGATTGGGCGTGCCTGAGTTTGGGGGAGGGGATGGCTGGAGAAATGCGGAGGATTTACATAGTGGAGGTTAGTTATAATGTTTGTAATATATGCAACTTGAGTTTTGTGCAACTTGAGTCTAAAAAACTAGGACAGTAGATAGACATTAGTAGGAGGCTGACTGCTTTAATATGAGGTCAAACTTTAGAAGTTAGACCTGGCCCATGATAAGAGGAGCTGCCTAAAGGGTAGCAAATTTCCTATAAAAAAATGAGTTGGCCAGCTATTTCTCTCATAATAACTTTGTGAAGATAGTTTAGATTTTGTCGAAGAGCTATTTTGCATGGTTATAACATTTGTCTGCTCCATTGAATCTAAAGTCCGCCAGGCATCGTGGCTCACGCCTATAATCCCAGCACTTTGGGAGGCCGAGGTAGGCAGATCACCTGAGGTCAGGAGTTCAAGGCCAGCCTGGCCAACATGGTGAAACCCTGTATCTACTAAAAATACAAAAATTAGCCAATCGCGGTAGCGCACACCTGAAGTCCCAGCTACTCGGGAGGCTGAGGCAGGAGTATTGCTTGAACCCAGGAGATGGAAGTTGCAGTGAGCCAAGATTTAGGGACAATCCAGTGACCCAGCCTGGGTGACAGAGCAAGATTCCGTCTCAAAAAATAAAGTTGGCCAGGCGCAGTGGCTCATGCCTATAATCCCAGCACTTTGAGAGGTCAAGGCAGGTGGATTGCCTGAGTTTAGGAGTTCAAGTCCAGCCTGGGCAACACGGTGAAACCCTGTCTCTGCTAAAAATACAAAAATTAGCTGGGTGTGGTGGCGTGCGCCTGTAGTCTCAGCTACTCAGGAGGCTGAGGCAGAAGAAGTGCTTGAAACCAGGAGGTGGAAGTTGCAATGAGCCAAGATTGCACCACTGCACTCCAGCTTGGGTGACAGAGCGAGACTGTCTCAAAAAAAAAAAAAAAAAAAAAAGTCAACATATAGCATAAATGAGTAGATGTTTCAGAGGGTGAGTAAACCTGAAATGGCTTCTCTTTTTTGATCAAATACCCACTAGCTAGTGGTTCACCAAATGGCTGGGGCTGTTTTAGTAAGGTCATCAGCTGATATGACTGTACAGTTTCATCTTGGGCAACAGTGAGACTCTGTCTCAATAAAGAATGTATGGGGATAAATATTCATCAGTATTCATCATTAGAGTTGAAGGGAATAACTGAGGAAGACTTACAAAGGATTTGAGTTTTGAGTTTGGCTGTATCTCCCTCTAAAGAGAGCTAGGTAGAGATTTCTGGCTGATATTTCCTAGCTCAGACTGCTTCTGTGAAATATCTCCAGACTAAAGTGGTATTTAAAGCCCACTTCCAACCCCTCCTGGAGCATTCAGTGGGTAAAGGTGGTTCCACCACTGTAAATGTACTTGTTATTGTCTTCCCTGTAGCCACCACAGCTTCTACTCCACCAATTCATGTTTGGCACTTTCAAATCCAAACTCCAAACTCAAATCCTTTGCAGTTATTCCTTTCAACTCTAATGATGAATACTGTGGAATATTTATCCCCATAATTTTTTTTTTTTTTTAAATTTGAGACAGAGTCTCACTGTTGCCTAGACTGCAGTGCAGTGGCCAGTCTCGGCTCACTGCAACTTCTGCCTCTGGGGTTCAAGTGATTCTTGTGCCTTAGCCTCCTGCATAGCTGGGATTACAAGTGCGCGCCATCACACCCAACTGATTTTTCTGTTTTTAGTAGAGACAAGGTTTTGCCACATTGGCCAGGCTGGTCTGGAACTCCTGGCCTCAAGTAATCTGCTCGCCACAGCCTCCCGAAGTGCTGGGATTATAGGTGTGAGCCACCATGCCTGGCCCTATTCCCATGAATTCTTATTCAAGATTTTATTGGAATATTTATATTTGGTTATTTTCAAGAACAGTATAACTTGTATGAGCTTAAAATCTTTTATGGAAAATGGTAAATATTTTTAAATAGAATAGTATAATGAACATCTAAGTAGTGGTGAATATTTTATTTTTTATTTTTATTTTTTGAGACAGGGTCTTACTTGGTTGTCTAGGCTGGAGTGCAGAGGCGTGATCTTGGCTCATTGCAATACCTGCTTCCTGGGCTCAAGTGATCCTCCTGCCTCAGCCTACCAAGTAGCTGAGTGTTGAGGCACCTGCCACTATGCCTAGCTACCTTTTTTTTGTATTTTTTGTAGAGACTGGATCTCACAATATTGCCCAGGCTGGTCTCAAGCTGCTGGGCTCAAGCAATACGGCCGCCTTGGCCTCCCAAAGTGCTGGGATTACAAGCATTAGCCACTGCGCCTGGCCATTGATGGATATTTTGTTTTATTTTTGAGACAGAGTCTCATTCTGTCACCCAGACTGGAGTGCAGTTGCGTGATCTCAGCTGACTGCAACCTCCACCTCCCAGGTTCAGGTGATTCTCCTGCCTCAGCCTCCCAAATAGCTGGGATTACAGACGTGCACCACCATGCCTGGCTAATTTTTTTGTATTTTTAGTAGAGATGGGGTTTCACCGTGTTGGCCAGGCTGGTCTTGAACTCCTGACTTCAGGTGATCCCCGTGCCTTGGTCTCCCAAAGTGCTGGAATTATAGACATGCATCACTCTGCCTGGCCACTGATGAATGTTAAAATAGTCCTATTAGCTTATTTAGTTTCACAGCCCTACAAGGAAGACATTGTCTTAATTTCATACCTGTGGGAACTTTTGAAGCAGCAATGACTTGCCCAAAGTACCATGGGAGGCAAGTGGCAGAAAGGCATTTAAATTCAGGATTGTCTGATTTCCTCTGTTATTCTGGCTACCCCTCCATTGGGCCTCCAAATTACTTGACCTTGCTAGAATGAAAGTTTCTTTTTCCTTTTCTTTCCTTTTTTTTTTTTTTCCTTTGGCCGCAGTCTCGCTCTGTCACCAGGCTGGAGTGCAGTAGTGCAGTTTCAGCTCACTGCAACCTCTGCCTCCCAGTTCAAGCGATTCTCCTGCCTCAGCCTCCTGAGTAGCTAGGACTGCAGGCATGCACCACCACACTCAGTTAATTTTTGTATTTTTAGTAGAGATGGGGTTTAACCATGTTGGCTAGGATGGTCTTGATCTCTTGACCTTGTGATCCACCCCCCTTGACCTCCCAAAGTGATGGGATTAAGGGGTTGAGTCACCACGCCCAGCTGAAAGTTTCTTTTTCTTACGTGTTTTTATGTACACATGTCATTTCAGACAAAAGTTTAGAGTTACAGATTTGGAATAGTCATTCTATGGTATGGAAGTGCTGTGATACATTCTCAAATTCCACTTAAAGAACAAGAAAACCTTGCTTAGAAAAAAACTTGTTTTTTGATTGGCTACTTAATATGCCTTAAAATCTGTGTACATAGTTTAACTTTTCTGTATTGCTATTTTCCTTTTACATGTAAATAATACTAGCATAATCAGTCCTGTTTTTTAGCATTTTATTTAATTTATTATTATTATTATTTTATTACACTAGTCCATTATTATTATTATTTTTGAGATGGAGTCTTGCTCTATCACCCAGGCTGGAGTGCAGTGGCATAATCTTGGCTCACTGCAACCTCCATCTCCCAGGTTTAAGCAAGTCTCCTGCCTCCACCTCCTGAGTAGCTGGGATTACAGGCACGCGCCACCACGCCTGGCTAATTTTTGTATTTTTAGTAGAGACGGGGTTTCACCATGTTGGTCAGGCTCGTCTTGAAATCCTGACCTTGTGATCCACCGGCCTTGGCCTGGGATTACAAGTGCTGGGATTACAGGCATGAGCCACTGCTGCATTTTATTTTATTTTATTTTATTTTTTTGAGGCAGGAACTTATTCTGTTGCCCATGCTGGAGTGCAGTGGCACAATCACAGCTTACTTCAATCTTCTGGGATTAAGCAGTCCTTCCTCCTATCTCAGCCTCTCTAGGAGCTGGTCCTGCAAGTACTCATCACCACACCCAGCTAATTGATTTTTTTGTAGAGACAGAATCTTTCCATATTGTCCAGGCTGGTCTCAAACTCCTGGCCTCCCTGCTTTGGCCTCCCAAAGTCTTAAGATTACAGCTGTGAGTCCTTGCACCTAAGTTGGAATGATGTTTAGAATCAAGTTATGAAACTCTGCCAAAAATATCCTACTTTCACAACCAGGGAATTCCACCTGAGCTTTGTGTCCAGTGTTTTTATTGGTGCTCATCAGGTAGGTTTGATCAACTGTTCACATGGCTGATCTGTCTCCAGTCCCTCAGTGGGTTGAATGAATGGGCTTGCCTGTTTCGTGTGTTGTGTTTGATTTTCCTCCTGGCTTGTGTGTTTGTCCAGAAAAGTTGTTGCTCCTCCTCTTTCCTACTGGCAGAGCAGTACCTAGCCCAGGGCTGTGCTTATGGTAGAACTCAGTACTGTGAATTGTCCATCCTCAAATAGCCTTTATTACATGGGGGAAAGGACAAGCACCCTCCTCTAGCTTCTTCCCACTGCTTAATAGTGTCTTCCTTTCAGTAGCTGCCCTAATTCTGGATCCTCTCCATTCTGACATCAGGAAATTCACAGGAGATAGGAGTGAGGAAATGAATGCCTTCTAAGTGGGTTTGTGTGAAGTGACTGATATGTCAGGTATCTCACAAGAAAAACATAATAGCGGTAGTTTGTTGCTCCATCCTTTCCTGTGATGATGGAATAAAGAATATGACAATCCTGCCGAGAGTGGTGGCCCACGCCTGTAATCCACGTGGATTAACAAGATGTCCCACAAAATAAGGTTTTTCATTATCACATGATCCTAGGCATGAGAGTCCTAACTCCCCTGACTTGCATAACTATTAGTTCTGTATCTAAGAAATAGGGTCAGTAGGAGTTCCAGCATCTCAGAATTGGGGTGAAACCCAATACAAGTAAAGAAGTTATTAATTTTCCTTTGGTGGGTCCCTCAACCCCAGCCACTGTGGATGATCCACACCTGACGCCCAGCAGTTCGGTTAGGCCTAAGGCCACGACGCGCAAGCGCTGCCTGTCTGCCTGGCTCCCTCTCTAAGCTTGCGTGCCGGGCGGCGGCGGGAGATCGGGTCTCGCGATGCGTGTGTGCGTGTGCGTGCGCGGCCGTCGCGAGCTCGCGCACGCTGCCTCTCACACTACAGGGTGGTCGCGGCCTCTTCCTGCTGCGTCCGGGACAGGACTGTGCGCGGCGGCCGCGGCGGGAGCTGCGAGCCAGCGTCTGCCTCGCGGCCGCCCTCGCTACTTACCCCTCCGCCTAGGCCCTTTCTCCGCAGAGAATGTGCTCCTCCTAGGCCCGTTCTCGTGCAGAGGCGGCGGGCTGGGGAGGGAGCGGCGCCCCCGTGAGGTTCCCAGCTGCTGGGAAGCCCCTGGACGCGCCGAGGGGCCGGGCTGCAGGCGGCTGAGGTAGGTGGGCGCGCGCTGGCTGGTCACCCGGCCAAGAGCGGAGTCGGGCGGCGGCGAGAACGGCGGCTGGCTGGCGGGGGAGAAGAGGCCTCCGACCCGAGCCTGCTAAGGGGCCCTGGCGTAGCCGGGAGCGAGAGGAGGGGCCCCGGACGTAGACTGCTCTCTTCCCCGGTGTGGAGCGATTACTGGGGGACATTCCTCTAGCGGCGAGGGGAGGAGGCCCTTTCTTTTCTTTGAGGGGCCAGAATCCGCAGTCCGCCCTACGTCTTTAAATAAAAGCCTGGCGGCTCGAGATTGGCGTTGCGATGGAGTGCCCGTGGACTTCTCCGCTTGCGGAACTCCAGGGGACGGACAGCGGCTTATGAATTTTGCTTTTTAGAGGCTACACAACCCTTTCTGTAGGGTGGCGTGCATCTTCTGCAAACTTGTTACTGCCAGTACGCTAATAGTCGGTTTCGGCACACAACAGGTAATACATTCTAAACGCCTTATGTCAAAATAAGGAGACCCCTTACTTGTGCGCCGTGGGGCACAATTAAGGAGTAGGAAGAAGACAAAGGAGGCTGTTATTTCTGTGCCATCCTATTAGCAAAACTTTCCGTGGCGAGGCAGGGTGCGTGGCTATTGGCCTCTGCCGTGTGGACTTAGAGTGATTGGGGTGAGTTGCAAATCCTCACTTAGAATTGTGAAACGTATATGATTATACGTAATTGTTAGTCAAATGACCTGAAATATCTGAGAATTATGTGATGTTTGATCTTTGGAGGACAGAACTTGGGCTTCTTGAAAGGAAGCTTTCTCCGTGTTTAGAAAGCTTCAGGGATGCTTTGTGAAGTTGCTAAAAATAGTTACAGTTCTTTATGTTGGCAGTAATGACTGCCACATTCAATATAAGAGAAAGGAATTGTTCTATAAAGAGCGGCTCATTTTAAGGGTTAAACTTCAGGAGGTAAGCACAGTAAAACAACTTCAGGGATGGCAAGTTTTAGCTTATGCTTTAAAAATTCAAATTTAGTCACAGTCCAAATATATAGAAGCTCTTAGTTGACTCCTGTATATTCATTGAACTATTTAAAAAGATGATCTTTAACCTTTGTTAGTCTACACAGCCTGTTCTATAACTCTTGGCTTCCATTCAGTCCACAGTGTCTACAAATATAGTATTCATTCTGACTCTTTTTTTGAGACGGAGTCTCACTCTGTTTTCCAGGCTGGAAGGCAGTGGCATGAGCTCGGCTCACTGCAGTCTCCACCTTTCAGGTTCAAGCTATTCTCCTGCCCCAGCCTACTGGGTAGCTGGAATTACAGGCACCTGCCACCATGCCCGACTAATTTTTTTGATTTTTAGTAGAGATAGGGTTTCACTGTGTTTTCCAGGCCAAGCTGGTCTCGAATTCCCGACCTCAAGTGATCTGCCCACATCTTTTTTTTTTTTTTGACTGTGCGGCCGCAATACATTTTGGCTCTTAAGAAATGTGGCTTTCCAACTTTAAATGAAAGAATCTTTTGGCCGGACATAGTAACTCACGCCTGTAATCCCAGCACTTTGGGAGGCCCAGGCAGGTGGATCACCTGAGGTCTGGAGTTTGAGACCAGCCTGACCAACATGGAGAAACCCCATCTCTACTAAAAATACAAAAATTAGCTGGGCATGGTGACACGTGCCTGTAATACCAGCTACTCAGGAAGCTGAGGCAGGAGACTTGTTTGAACTCAGGAGGTAGAGGTTTCAGTGAGCCAAGATCATGCCATTGTACTCCAGCCTGGGCAACAAGAGTGAAACTCCCATTTCAAAAGAAAAAAAAAAAAGAATAGTTTGCCCTGGAGTGTGGAGGAGGAAGGCATTATGGAGTACAGGGTTAAGCTCATGTTATGCAAATACTTTTTTGTTGTTGGGGGCAGGCAGAGTTATGCTCTTGTTGCCCAGGCTGTGCAGTGACGCGATCTTGGCTCACCAAAACCCCGGGTTCAAGCGATTCTCCTGCCTCAGCCTCCCGAGAAGCTGGGATAATAGGCATGTTCTACCACACCCGGCTAATTTTGTATTTTTAGTAGAGATGGGTTTCTCCATGTCAGTCAGGCTGGTCTCGAACTCCCAACCTTAGGTCATCCGCCCACCTCAGCTTTGCAAAGTGCTGGGATTACAGACATGAGCCACCATGCCCGGCCTGCAAATACTTTTTATATAAACAAAAATATTCTGCATGTAAATATATAGTGATGGTTATGTACACAGGCTCTAATGGTGCTGATTCCCAGCTTAATAAAATTGAAGTCTGAAAGTAGGAAAGGATTGGTTTTAGTTCTCTTTCAGTTTTTTTTTTTTTAAATCATTTTCTTTAACACACATCTCTTTCTGTTTTTAGTTAATATTTATATGAGTAATTGTCATAGTTAATTTCCTGTTTGGCTTGTTTATGAATTATTGAGTAAGCAGAATACTGTACTGATTTCTTGGCAGTAACAGGGAAGGAATATGCAGAACATGTAGAAGCCCTACACTTTAGAAATGTTAAGTCTGTGTCTTTTTTTGATTTTTTTTTTCTTTTTTTTTGAGACAGAGTCTGGTTCTGTTGCCCAGGCTGGAGTGCAGTGGTATGATCTCCACTCACTGCAACCTCTGCCTCCCAGATTCAAGCAATTCTGTTGCCTCAGCCTTCCGAGTAGCTGGGATTACAAGTGCATGCCTCCATGCCCAGCTAATTTTTGCATTTTTAGTAGAGAAGGGATTTCTCCATGTTGGCCAGGCTGGTCTCGAACTCCTGACCACAAGGACCCACCCGCCTTAGCCTCCCAAAGTGCTGGGATTACAGGCGTGAGCTACCACACCCAGCCAAGTCAGTGTCTCATTATCTTTCCATTGGAATAAATAGCTTTACTCTTGTCCATTTGTTCTTAGAATAGTGTTTTGCATGGAGTTGGCCCTCAATAAATGTGAGCTATGTCAGCTATGTTTGCTCTTATTGCCCATGCTGGAGTGCAGTGGCTCTTTTGCCCTTGCTGGAGTGCAGTGGTATGATCTGAGCTCACCGCAACCTCTGCCTCCCAGGTTCAAGTGATTAACCTGCCTCCGCCTCCCAAGTAGCTGGGATTACAGGCATGTGCCAACCACACCTGGCTAATTTTCTGAATTTTTTAGTAGAGACGGAGTTTCTCGATGTTGATCAGGCTGGTCTTGAATTCCTGACATCAGGTGATCCACGGGCCTTGGCCTCCTAAAGTGCTGGAATTACAGGCGTGAGCCACTGTGCCTGGCCGCACATCTAATTTTTTTTATGTTTTTTTTTTTCTGAGACAGAGTCTTGCTGTCACCCAGGCTGGAGTACAGTGGTACAGTCTTTGCTCAGTGCAACCTCCACCTCGTGGGTGAAAGCGATTCTCCTGCCTCAGCCTCCTGAGTAGCTGGGATTACAGGCGCATGCCACCATACCTGGCTAAATTTTGTATTTTAAGTAGAGACAGGGTTTCACTATGTTGGTCATGGTCGTCTTGAACTCCTGACCTCGTGATCTGCCTGCCTGGCCTCCCAAAGTGCTGGAATTACAAGCGTGAGCCACTGCGCCCGGCCAGTGTTGTGTTTTTTTTCAGTGTGGACTGATACCTGAGTCAGAGATAGTGGCATTTGGCCTCTAAAAGCCTAATATAAAGTAAGCTAAGACTGTATATCCTGAGTGCTGACAGATTATGAATGTCCCCCCCCCCCGTATATGTATGTATATATGTGTGTGTGTGTGTGTGTGTGTGTGTGTGTGTGTGTGTGTGTGTGTGTCTGTATATATATAAAGGGGAGTTTATAAAGTATTAACTCACAATATCACACTACTCGAGGACCACAGAGACATT
>CAUYQU010023926.1:0-10182 GCA_963574635.1 Cheracebus regulus
CCTCAGCTTGCAGATAGCCTATTGTGGGACCTTGAGATTATGTAAGTTAATACTTAACAAACTCCCCTTTGTGTGTGTGTGCATATACTCTATTAGTTCTGTCCCTCTAGAAACCCTGACTCATATGTGCATTACAAGGAAAAGACATTCCACTGGCCTCAAAAGATGAGTTTGTTCATAAGCACAGATATGGAGCGGAGCAGAATTAGAACTGGACCTGGAACAAGAAAGCCATCAGAAACTAAGGCAATTTCAGTGATCATCAACGGTCTCCAGCACTTTCCTCTTGGCATATGGTTTCTGGCAGAAGATCTTTGCCAGCTCCTGCTTGTCCTCTCCTCGTAATCCCACATAGACCCTCACCAAAATCATGGCGCTAACTCTACCTCTAAGACCCTCTATGCAGACTTTCAGCTTCAGCTACAGTCACCAACTAATATTCTCAGTATTTTCAATTTCAAACGCCTCAAAGAAGAAATACAACTGGCATGGCAACCTGTCTAATATCAAGTCAATACTCTAACAAGTCACTAGCCAATTGTTGATCAAGTGCTCATCTCTGTCCAAATAATAGTTACAAAGTAGGCAGGGATGGAGGAGAAAAGAATGGCCCAGGCAGCACAGCAAAGTCTGCTCAGCAGTGGCTACACACAGGCCTGTTTCACCAAGGAAGTACAGAGGTCCGGCAGCTTCCGTGATTGACATCTCTAATGCAATGTCTCAGTTCTTTTGTCCTCAGGTATAAAGCAATGAGACAAAAACGCTCATTTTGGCTGTAATAAAATCACAAGATTACTTTCCTGGAGTGTGAAGTTATAAAAGATGATAAACTATACCCAGGTCAGCAATTTCAGCCACAGTTAGAGGCCAGCTTTGAACTGCCTGGGCTTATTTTGAGATCGAGCTCGAGATATCAATGTTCAGTCATTTCTGGAACCTTCTTGTGCCTCCTGGAACCCAATGCTCTGTTGCTAGTTCCCTTGTTTACCTCTGCCCTCTCTACATCCTAAAAGCAAGGAAAATCCTTCCTAAATTTCCCAAGCTATTGGGGATTTTAGTCATGATCCACAAATCTCACTCAAGGATAAACACCAAATTCAAGTTTTCCTGGTTGTCTAAAAATGCACTTCTTGCTGTGGCTCATGCCTGTAATCCTAGCACTTTGGGAGGCTGAGGCAGGCAGATAATTTGAGATCAGGAGTTCGAAACCAGCCTGGCTAACATGGTGAAATCCTGACTCTACTAAAAGTACAAAAAAATTAGCTGGGCATGGTGGCAGGCACCTGTAATCCCAGCTACTTGGGCAGCTCAGGCAGGAGAATTGCTTGAACCTAGGAGGCGGAGGTTGCAGTGAGCTGAGATCACATCCCTGCACTTCAGTCTGGGTGACAGAGTGAGATTTCATCTCAAAAAAAGAAAAAGAAAAAAAAAAGGAGAATGTGCTTCTACAATCTCCAGTTTCTGCAAGTAACCTTCCCTTCACCAGGCTTGGAAATAACTAAAAGTCTCAGGTAACTATCCCAATATAATGCTATTTTCCCAGGTCACAGTGAATTCTCATCAGTATTATACCAAAAAAAAAAAAAAAAAGAAAAAGCCTTTATCTATCATACTTTCACCGCCAGTCCCCAAAACCCCAGTCTCCCGCAAGCTGCGGTGGACTCCTGTTTGCTGCTGTATTGTCCCAACTATTGCTATGCTTTACTCTGACACATGGTGGCACTGTTCTGACAGCTTCTCCCCTACTGGTTTAAAAGATGATGAAGACCGGAGTTGCAAGACAGTTTCTCCCTCAGTCTGGTGTTGGAATGAATATTACTCTGTATCAAACTTCCAAACAAACTTTTCTCTGTTTTCATGCCTCACTTTTAATGATCTGGATAACAGAATGCTTGAGCCTCATCAGCCTGCACTGAACTTAAAAGAGCCCCCTCTCCCACTGAATGTGAACCAGGACTTAAAGACAGGATCCCAACTCCTTGACTCACTAACCTAAATTCATTCCTTGACTCCTACCGAAAGATATACATCCTGACATCCTCAGGTTCATCCTTCAGTCACAAGTCAAACTAAAAACTATATCCAACTAAAAGGCTTCTGCACAGCAAAGAAACCACAATGTAAAGATACAATCTACTGGTTGCAGGAAAATATTTGCAAGCCACACATCTGATAAGGGGTTAATATTCAAAATATATTGGAAACTTGAACAGCTCAACAGCAAAAATAAATAAATAAATAAATAAATAAATAAATAAATAAATAAAAATGGACAAGGGACTGGAACAGACATTTCTCAAAGGAAGACACACAAATGGCCAATGGATATATTTAAAAATTTGCAGACGACATGACTGTATATTTAGAAGACCCTATCATCTCAGCCCAAAATCTCCTGAAACTGATAGGCAACTTCAGCAAAGTCTCAGGATACAAAATCAATGTGCCGAAATCACAAGCATTTCTATACACCAATAATAGACAGAGAGCCAAATCAAAAGTGAACTCCCATTCACAATTGCTACAAAGAGAATAAAACTAGAAATACAACTAACAAAGGATGTAAAGGACCTCTTCAAGGAGAACTACAAACCACTGCTCAATGAAATAAGAGAGGACATAAACAGATGGAAAAATATTCCATGCTCATGGTTGGGAAGAAACATCATGAAAATGGTCATACTGCCCAAAGTAATTTACAGATTCAATGCTATTGCCATCAAGCTACCAATGACATTCTTCACAGAAATGGAAAAAAAAAAACACTTCAAATTTCATATGGAAGCAAAAGAGAGCCCACATAGCCAAAACAATCCTAAGCAAAAAGAACAAAGCTGCAGGCATCATGCTGCCTGACTTCAAACTATACTACAAGGCTACAGTAATCAAAACAGCATGGTATTGGTACCAAAATAGACATAGACCAATGGAACAGAACAGAGGACTCAGAAGCAACACCACACATCTACAATCATCTGATCTTTGACAAACCTGAGAAGAACAAGCAATGGGGAAAGGATTCCCTGTTTAATAAATGGTGTTGGGAAAACTGGCTAGCAATGTACAGAAAGCAGAAACTGGACCCCTTCCTGACCCCTTACACTAAAATTAACTGCAGATGGATTAAAGATCTAAACATAAGACCTAACACCATGAAAACCCTAGAAGAAAACCTAGGCAAAACCATTCAGGACATAGACATAGGCAAGGACTTCATGGCTAAAACACTAAAAGCAATGACAATAAAAGCCAAAATAGACAAATGGGATCTAATTAAACTCCAGAGCTTCTGCATAGCAAAGGAAACAATCGTTAGAGTGAACCAGCAACCAAGAGAATGGGAAAATTTTTTTGCAATCTACTCATCTGACAAAGGGCTAATATCCAGAATCTGCAAAGAACTAAAACAGATTTACAAGAAAAAAAAACAAACCCATTCAAAAGTAGGCGAAGGATATGAACAGATACTTTTCAAAAGAAGACATCTATGAGGCCAATAAACATATGAAAAAATACTCATCATCACTGGTCATTAGAGAAATGCAAATCAAAACTACATTGAGATACCATCTCACACCAGTTAGAATGGTGATCATTAAAAAAATCAGGAGACAACAGATGCTGGAGAGGATGTGGAGAAATCGGAACACTTTTACACTGTTGGTGGGAGTGCAAATTAGTGCAACCACTGTGGAAGACAGTGTGGCGATTCCTCAAGGACCTAGAAATAGAAATATCATTTGACCCAGCAATCCCATTACTGGGTATATGCCCAAAGGATTATAAATTGTTCTATTATAAAGACATATGCACACATATGTTCACTGCGGCACTGTTTACAATAGCAAAGACCTGGAACCAACCCAAATGTCCATCAGTGATAGACTGGATAAATAAAATGTGGCACATATACACCATGGAATATTACGCAGCCATAAAAAAAAAGACTTCGTGTCCTTCATAGGGACATGGATAAATCTGGAAACCGTCATTCTCAGCAAACTGACACAAGAACAAAAAAACAAACACTGCATGTTCTCACTTATAGGTGGGTGTTGAACAATTAGAACATGTGGACACAGGGAGGGGAGCATCACACACTGCGGTCAGTTGGTGGGGCTAGGGAAGGGACAGCAGGGGTGGGGGTGGGGAGGGTGCAGAGGGATAACGTAGGGAGAAATACCAGATATAGGTGATGGGGGGATAGAGGCAGCAAACCACCTTGCCATGTGTGTACCTATGCAGCAATCCTGCATGATCTGCACATGTACCCTAGAACCTAAAGTACAATTTTTAAAAAAGGCTCAACATCACTAATCATTAGGAAAATGCAAACTAAAACACAATAAGATATCACTCATACCTGTCAGAATTGCTATTATCTAAATAAGCAAAAGATAACAAGTGCTGCTGAGGATGTGGAAAAAAGGGAACCATTGTATACTGACAGTGGGAATGTAAACAGCCCTTAGGGAAAAATGTATGGAGCTTCCTCAAAAAACTAAAAGTAGAATTATCAGGTGACTGAATAATCCCACTTCTGAATATTTACCCAAAATAAATGTAGTCAGTTTTTTGAAGAGGTCTCTGCACTCACATGTTCATTGCAATGCTATTCACTTTAGCCAAGTTATAGACTCAGCCTAGGTGTTGAACAACAGATGAACAGATCAAACAGATGTGGTCTATACACGAAGGAATACTATTTAGCCTTGTAAAAGAAGGAAATTCTGTCATTTTCAACAGGATGAATGTAATTAGAGAACATTACGCTAAGTGAAATAAGTCAGGCAGAGAAAAACAACAAATATTGCATGTTCTCATTCACATGGGAATCTAAAACAATCAAACTCAAAGAAGCAGAGAGTAGAATGGTGATCAAAAAGGCACTGAGTGTGGGGCTGAAGCCAGGAGTGGGAATGGGGAGATGATAGCCAAAGGGTGCAAAATCTTAGGCAGGAGTAAGAAGTCTGCATTTTTTTTTTAAGATCTAATGTATAGTGTGGTGAATATAGTTAATAATAGTGCATTATAAATTTCAAAATAGCTGAGAGAGTAAATTTCAAAGTCTCTCACCACACACACAAAAAATAACATTTAAGGTGATAGATATATTAATTGGCTTGATTTAATTATATCACATTGAATTCATAAATCGTATCATGTTATACCCCATAAATGTATACAATTATAAACTGCCAATTTACAATTTTTAACCAAGTCATTTGTGCCATTTTCCCCAGGAGGCTCCCCAGTGGTGACCGCTGGGATGTCTTCCCGCCAGCTCTTCGCCACACTCAAGATCTCCCTCCACCCTCTCTTCAAGCATCAGGGAGAAGAGCTAGGTTTGGGGATCAGACCTACAGCTAAATTCTGGTTTCACCCTTACTGGCCACTAGCCAGATTCTCCTTGCTGACTCAGTTACCTTAGCTACAAAATGAGGATAACAGTACTTAACTCTAGAATTAAATGAGGTGTCATCTTCAAAGCCCCTGACATAGTGCTTGGTATATAGTAGATGCTTAGTAAATGCTAGCTTGCTTTTCTTATCTCCTTTATTCAAACCTGGCTCCTAAAATCTTTATTTGTCCAGGCTCCAGGGCCCATCAGTCTAATCCGCTTTCCATATATAGCTCTATTGGTTTACTTAACTACATAGCAATTACCAGTATGATACACAGAAGATAAGGGTTTGATTACAGGATTATGAGAAAATGCAAACTGGATACAGCTTTAAATGATAAGACCTATTATTATCCAAAATAATAGTGGCTTCAACAGGATTAAAGTTTTTTCTCTCACAAACTGGACTCATGTGGTAGTAGCTTTGCATGCAGGGACCCAGGCCCCTTTTACGTTGTCACTTGTCCATCCTAGAGTATTGCACTTGTCTCTATCATCCAAGGCATCTGCTCCCATCCCTGCATTACAGCCATCGGGGGAAAAGCAAAGCATAGAACAAGGGCAAGCCTCCTCCCCCTGAGGACACACAGGAGTTGCACAGCTCACACTTCCCTCGCATTTAGAACTCCATCACACTCAGCTCCAAGGAGACTGAGAGGTCAAAGAAGCTGCTATGTGTCTGCTGAAAAGGCTATTACTATGGAGGAATGAGAGAACAACATGGGAGAAAACTGCCAGTTTCTGCCACAGAGCTAATTAGGAGTTTTTCTCCACCAAAACAAATAGCAAAGCCAGGATAATCCATGGAAGCCAAAAACCATCCAGGCTGCAAGTAATGACCCATTTGTTTCAAACAAATCCATAAAGAAAATTTAACATCAGCCCCAAACACATATATAAATGACAAAGACTTTCAGCTAAATCAAGGGAATATGGCCATATAAGAAAACATGAAACATTTTGTCCTATAAAATCACCAATCCTTAGAACTGGTGGGAATCTTAAAAGAGATTTAGTACAAACTTCTACTCTACACAAGAATTCCCTCTACAGTCATCTTGACTAAAGCTATCGGCAAACATTTTCGGGCGATGGTTTGAAGGTCCACAGTTCCTGGGAGTTGTGGGCAGAGGCAGGAAGAGGGAGCCAACAGGAGACAAGGTTCCGAGGCTGCACTTGGGGTGCAAAGCCACGGGCAAGACGAGGTGTCAAAGCCCCGATCCCAGGATCAGCTGAAAGTACAAAACACAGAGGGGGCAAGGGGTTCTCATTGGTTCAGGTCTAGAGGTAAGTTTGCAAAAAGGATATCTCTTTCCTGCAACATAGTTTTGGAAGCCCCAAAATATACAATTTTGCCACAGGTGTCTATGATTGCAACAAAGTAGTTCTGACAATATTGAACTGAAAGGGCCTATAAGACATTTGGGTGGAGATTTCAACTAAACACCTAGAAACGTGTATCTGGGGCACAGGGAAGATGCCAAAACTGGATATATTTAATTAGCTGCACAAAGGTTAGCCTTGAAATTGTGAGTTAGAAGAGCAAAAATATATAGAAGTAGGAGAAGCTGGGAAATAATCTTGCTTTTAGAGAATGGAAAGTAGAAATATTACAAAAGAAGAAAGATGAAGAACAGTTTTAAAAATAAGAAAAGAGGGGAGACAGAAGAAGGAAGAAAAGCAGGTGGTTATCGTATGAAGTCCAAGGAAACTAAATTTTAATAGTCATTTTAAAGCTTACCAGCTGGGTCTGCTTTCTAGGGTATCACTTTGGGGTGGCATTTGTTCTTCATGATGTTGTGGATAAAAATTGGAAGGATCACCTAGCTCAGAAAGATTCCATATCCCTTTGTTTTGGTGAAATTCCCCATCCTCCAAACCACAGGCTGGTTCCTACCCAATTAAATTAATTGCAAAGCCCCAAGGCTTTACCGCTGTGATTGAAGCTGAGGTGGGCTTATGACCCAAGCCAAACCAGTATCAGTCTTTCCCTGAGGTCTTTCATAAAAATGGAACTAGAATAGAGAAGCTTTTCTCGTCATGTTCTGTGTTCTAAGAACGTGGCCCTGGAACAGCCAGTGGACATATGGACACAGCACCTGCCCATGTGTAGGCCTGAGCCAATAAAACCAAACAGCAAATAGAAAGCAGAGAGATAAAGACAAAAGCGGAGTTAGAACCCTGGGTGTTTGACATCAGTGAAGGGTGTACATTCCCACAGGTGCCTCCTTATGGAGCAAAGTATTCCCCAAATGCCAGCCCAGGAAGGTTTTCTGAGGTCAAGCTTAGACATATATTTGGACCACACAAGAAGTCATTTTTAGCAATAGCTGAAGGATCTGCCCCATGGGGCAGGGAATACAGTTAAGGGAAGAAGGCTGATTAGATGAGTAAATAGGAGTTACCAGTGGGATACATAGTGCTCAGGAAAATGTAATGTCACTAAGGTCACTGGCAGTGGAGGTAGCAGTCTGGTAATGAGGCAAGAAGACAGGATATGGAGAAAGGCAGTAACCTGGGGTAACCAGCTTGAGATGTCAAAAGCAGAAGTACAGAAAAATGATGCAACAGTGTTATTTGAGGTGTCAGGCTTATATGACTAAACAAAAGCATATAAATGTTTTATATTATATGACATAATAAAATAGAATATATATGACAGAATAAAAATCTATGAAACATAAAGTAATTCCCTGGAAATTTCCAAAGATGTTAGGAAAGAAAATTCAGTGAAACACTAAAATTCCTACAGGCAAGCATAATATTTCAAATATAAAAGGTTATTGTTGTGATCATAGCTTGGAAAGGGCTAGGACATACAGATAACAAGGAAAATGTTTCCAAGGATTGGTGTAAGTGAGATCTCATACTCTAGACAGAATGACCAGAATGAAGATCAAGGAAATGTCACTGGATGGAGTGACTTCTTTTATTAGTGACCTTCAAAAAACTTGTTGAAGTAAAATGATGGGCAGAATGCAAATGTCTCAACCTGGGCTTGAGACCTACATGTCAGGGAGAGTGCCTTAAGAAGCAAATGAGGCCAGGCACAGTGGCTCATGCCTGTAATCCCAACACTTTGGGAGGCCGAGGCAGGTGAATCACTTGAGGTCAGGAGTTAGAGACAAGCCTGACCAACAGGGTAAAACCCTGTCTCTACTAAAATTACAAAATTAGCCAGGCATAATGACACATGCCTGTAATCCCAACAACTTGGGAGGCTGAGGCAGGAGTATCGCTTGAACCCAGGAGACAGAGGTTGAAGTGAGCTGAGATTGTACCATTTCATCCTGCCTGGGCAACAAGAGCAAAACTCTCTCTCAAAAAAAAAAAAAAAGAAGAAGAAGAAGCAAATAAGATGAATTCTGATAAACCACTTAGCACAGAGCAGAGACAGGATGGTGAGAGCAAGGGGCATGTGGGATGGAAGGAGAGTTGACAGAGAGGCAAACCAGGCATAAGCTCCTCTGCTTGGGGCCACAGGAGGTGCTTGTTAGGAAAGAAGGGAGGAAAGACACGAATCCATCTGCATTTCTGGTCAAGTGACCCTCATGGGTGGATGCTCACATTGCCATTCAACACCCACTGAAATAAAGTGAAAGGGAGAGAAATGGCATCTTATGTTCCCACCTTCCTCCTAGAAAAAACACACACATACAGAATTCCCCAGAAGGCTCAGATAGGTTTTTCCTCAGAGATTTCCATAATAAAATACTGCATATGGGGGAATTATAAAGTTGGGTTCTATTGAACCCGAGAGGCAGAGGTTGCAGTGAGCTGAGATCACACCATTGCACTCCAGCCTGGGCGACAGAGCAAGACTCTGTCTCAAAAAAGAAAAAAATTTAAGTTGGACATTGGATGTTGACCTCTAATTCATCATTAGATGAATGAATAAACAAAATGTATTATAGATATACAATAAAATATTATTATGTCTTAAAAAGGAAATTTTGATATGTATTACAACATGGAGGAACTTTAAAGAACAGCTAAATGAAATACGCCAAACACATGCCATGTATGCACCTATGCAACAATCCTTCATGTTCTTCACATGTACCCTAAAATGCAATCATTTTGCATTTTGTGCTATATATATATATAGCACACACTAGCAGGTTGGATTAAAAAAGAGAAAAGAAAAGAAAGGCCCATCAGTCTACTGTCTTCAAGAGACCAATCTCACACTTAATGATACCCAGAGGCTGAAAGTAAAGGGTTTCACTGTTGTTGGTTTAAAGTCTGTTTTATCTGATATAAGAATAGTGACCTCTGCTCTTTTTTGTTTTCCATTTAGCATGGAGGTCACTGTCTTACATCGGATAAAACAGATAAAACAGACTTTAAACCACCAACAGTGCAAAAGGACAAAGGACATTACATACTGATGAAAGATTCAATTCATCAGGGCTTAACCAGCCTAAATATATACGTACTCGTACTCAGTTTTGGAGCACCCAAATTCATTTCAAAACCTGCTTGTACACCTACAAAAAGACTTAGATAGTCACACAATAATAGTGGGAGACTTCAACACCCCACTGACAACATTAAACAGCTCACTGAGCAAGAAAACTAACAAATTCTTGACCATTCTGGGCATCAGCCTTGGGAAAGAATTTATGACTAAGTCTTCAAAAGCAATTGCAACAAAAACAAAAATTGACTAGTGGAATCTAAGAAAACTAAAGAGCTTCTGCACAGCAAAAGAAACTATCAACAGAGTAAACGGACAAGCTACAGAATGGGACAAAATATTCACAAACTCCATTTAA